>JASFAX010007131.1:0-27618 GCA_030737875.1 Allium sativum | reverse complement strand
TGGGATATGTATCGCAAGCTGGTTTGATCGTTACAATCGGTTTCCTTTTGAATTTTCATTTAAATCACTATATTGAATTTTAAACGTACATTTCAAATTACCGGGGTCACATGCGAACTAGAAAAATTCCGGAAAAATATTTTCTAGCTTCGTATTGACGATACGGTCCTAACAAAACTAGTTTCGTCGAATTCTGAGACCGTTAGAAAAATGGCCAATTTCCAGTCGATTAAAATCAACTGAAACTGGTCAAACGCGTTTTCCTTTGCCACGCTCACATATTGATTCGAAAAATTACGAAATTTGAAACCTAGCAATAACTTGACACTGCGGACCCAACAAAACTGGTTTCGTCGAAATCCGAGGTCGTTTGCAAAATGTCCATTTTTAAGGGCCTGAATTCCATAGCGACTATTCAGAATTTTCAACTGGACATATCTTTTGCTTCCCGATATGAAATCTTGATTTTTCGGATTCGTTGGAAAGATATTCACTATTAGATTCCATTATTTTTTGTTTCACTAAAATCCGGATTGTTTTGCACCCGGTACATTCAATTGAAGTTTGAAATC
This sequence comes from Allium sativum, assembly GCA_030737875.1. Taxonomy (NCBI): domain Eukaryota; kingdom Viridiplantae; phylum Streptophyta; class Magnoliopsida; order Asparagales; family Amaryllidaceae; genus Allium; species Allium sativum. The sequence continues at coordinate 27,046 of JASFAX010007131.1, read as the reverse complement.
GAATTATCGAACTACCGCGCCATTTTCAATTCTATTTATAATTATATATAATTATTTATATTCTAACGACGACGTATATAATATATGCGATCGATTTATATTCAAAATAAATTTCTCGTCGTTTTTATTTAAAATAATTCATTTTAAATAATCTAAATTCGCTAAAATTGCCAAAATAAAAATTTTAAACTGGCCCAGATTTTCCGGGTTGTTACAATCTCCCCCACTTAAAACTTTTCGTCCCCGAAAAGGAACAAAGTCGAAAGTGGTTTGATAATTCAACTCTACGCTCGATCTGGCTTCCATTCTCCAACTTTTCAGTTTCTGAGAATTTTCAAAATTTCAAAAATTTGGCTAACACCCTAAATTTTTGAAAAATTTCGCCATAACCTCCCCTGCACCGGGAGCATCGGGGAATTTCAAATAGCTTCCCCGGTCCTTCAGATCTCAAAAAGAAAAAGAAAAAGCCAAACGGCTAGCCAATAGGCTCACAAAATCATCATCACCCAAACAAAACATGAAATTATGTAGTAAACATGTACCTATTTGTCGGGCAAACAAATTTTATTCTCTGGCTCTAGCCTCCTTGCTATGACCTGTTCAATGATATACATGTATATGCAAGTAGATGCGACCAAATTCCAATACAATTCAATATTTGGTTGAATTAGGCAAAATGGTTAAAATTTAGCAACCAAATAAACAAACAACCCAAACATCAATCAATTAGTGAATTAGATTATCAAATTCATAATTTTGATACATATACAAAAATCAGATTTTTGATGCCAAATCACAACAATAAGCCCTATCTAATTTTGGTTCTCACACCAGTCCAATGGAAATATATAGAAAAGCACACATTCGAAACACGAATATAAATACGGATGATGTCATGACAATCATCAGTACCATCTCCGGGCGACTAGAATGTGATTCCATATCTATCCAGTATATTAAAACTTTGAATATACGTTTGCAAGGCGTATATGCAAATTCTTTATATACTGAATTGCCCAAAATCAATATAAACAAATAATCAAATACGAATAGTTGATTTAAATTTTCAAAACAAAATGTTTTCATTTGAAAAATATACTCTTCACACCCGTTCTAGGATACTACTGATCCTATCTCTAACGAGTCATTCCATTGGATATTGCTAATCCAATATCTGATGAATTCTTTCGTATGGTTCTAATGTGCCTTGTTCTCTGAGCTTTGTAAACCAAAGCTCTGATACCAAATGTGACGGCAAGGAACTTCGCTCGGTCCGAACCAGTCGCTAAACCGACCCAGACCGTTCGAAACGCCCTATCGTTGAGAACACGACAAAACAGAACGCATACAGAAGAACATTTCATTGTATATTACAACAATGCATCAGATTACAAGAATATACAGAGTATAAATGAATATTACACAGAAATATCAGAGATTTAAATTACATTTAAATACATAGCAGCGGAAAATAATACAATACACACTAGAATGAGATATACGGATACAAAGCTTTCCGGATATCGTTCCAAGCTGTAAACCAGGATCCTGTGAATATAAATCTGCAAAACCAAAACTACTAGCTGCCCGTGTCGAAAATAGGGGCACCCAGAGTTTAGGTTAAAACAATAAACTCCAGGTCAGTCATGTGACTGGTGTGAGAACTAAAACAGTTATTAATCTTTATTTCAAATCATTAGGTAAATCAAGGGACCACGCCGTATAACACGGAACGGGTTTCCTCCCAAGAATACCAGTGCATAAAACCAACAGCGCAATGCTAAATAAAGAAAAATGAAGCTGTTATAAGACCCAGGTCCCATCACACAATGCAACGCAGTCGAGGATAGGGTTTTCCCTTATAACAGCAAAGAATGCTTGATACGTTTAAAACAAATCATTTGATACTATTATAAGTGCATAGTATATAAAACACTTCAAATCATAAGTATCAATCATAGGCGGCATGAGCGCCCCATCCCACTATGTCGCCATATATAGGATATACAATCAAAACCGCAAAGTCTCGTATTTGGAAATTGGGTTTCCATCTATGAAACCGAGGCAAAAGATAGTCCTCAACCGATTCGAGACAATCTAGCCCATGTCTCAGGCAAGCGCGCAGGCAAGCCTTGGATCGTCAGGGCCGGTCCACACGGAGTGGATTATTATGCCTGAACAATACGTCTCCCCACCCTATGGGGTGTAAGTCTGGTCCGTCAGCCGACCAGAATGCATTCGGCCGAAACCGATATAACCGAGGCGCCTCGCAACAGCAACAACCACATAAGTCAAACTCGTCAGGGGCGTGTAAAACCACTGACGCCACTTCTAGCTAGAAAGAAACGCAAGTCCTCCCTGAGGTCCGTCTCCCGTTTTTGGTTCATACCTGGTGTGAAACACGCGAGGTAAACGTTACACAAAGCTACGCCACAAAGGCGTGCTTTGATCATCACCACAAGACTTTGCTTTTCAACAGAAGCCCTTGATCATTTGCATCTTAGCATGCCACACAGGCAAACCATCCTATGCACCGATATCAGTCACACAGAATGAAATCCGATGTCAGACACACAGTCCATTTACAAGTCCGTTCTGGGTCTGAACGAAACCGGAGGCACCTAGTACCCCGCATATCCATCGATCTCCAAGTACGTCTGGACGATCACTAACTGTTTCCATCTTCTGGGTGTACAGCCCAATCAAGATCATCAGTTATCACCCAAACGACGTGAAGACTTCCGGTCTTCGACCATCGTCTTCATCTTCGACTTATCGTCGTATCAGTTATTCAGAATGGGATAAACCCGGTCTTTCCGAATAACTCGCGTATATTTTAAGTAAGTGTTACACAAACACAACATACGCCCTCATTCCAAATTCATTAGTCACTAACCTAAATAATCAAGAGAATAACTCCCCAAATATTACCCCGAAGGCCAAACCAACATCAGATCAATATCCAGAAAACCTTCTGCTTGCTAACCGCCAGTTAGTTTCTAAATTTCACATTCAAATCTAATTAAAGATTTAACTATCGCCTGAGGCAAACTGGTGATACTCCATTCTCGATCTTTTCAATCTAATAAAGATTCATTAAAAACTCCACTTAGTTTTAATCATTATCTGGGTTAAAGAATCAGTGTCATTTAAAACACGATCCACGATAAACCCAAAATCTCATTCCATTAATTATCGGGTTAAAGAACAAGTGTTATTTAAAAACACTGTTCACGATAAACCCAAAAATCAATACCAATTCAATTCCAATTAAATATCATTTAATTGGTACACTTCATTAAATCTAAATAAAAAGATTTAATCTTTTCTCAACTGGGTTCAAGAACAGTGTTAGTGAAGACACCATTCACGACAAACCCAAATCACATTCGATTAATTATCGGGTTAAAGAACAAGTGTTATTTAAAACACTGTTCACGATAAACCCAAAAATCAATTCCAATTCAATTCCAATTAAATATCATTTAATTGGTACACTTCATTAAATCTAAATAAAAAGATTTAATCTTTTCTCAACTGGGTTCAAGAACAGTGTTAGTGAAGACACCATTCACGACAAACCCAAATCACATTCGATTAATTATCGGGTTAAAGAACAAGTGTTATTTAAAACACTGTTCACGATAAACCCAAAAATCAATACCAATTCAATTCCAATTAAATATCATTTAATTGGTACACTTCATTAAATCTAAATAAAAAGATTTAATCTTTTCTCAACTGGGTTCAAGAACAGTGTTAGTGAAGACACCATTCACGACAAACCCAAATCACATTCGATTAATTATCGGGTTAAAGAACAAGTGTTATTTAAAACACTGTTCACGATAAACCCAAAAATCAATACCAATTCAATTCCAATTAAATATCATTTAATTGGTACACTTCATTAAATCTAAATAAAAAGATTTAATCTTTTCTCAACTGGGTTCAAGAACAGTGTTAGTGAAGACACCATTCACGACAAACCCAAATCACATTCGATATTCAATACAAGGCTCTGAATAGAAAATATATCGGCTTATATTCAATATCGAATTCTACGACTAACAAATGTCGTATTGGAAATAACGATATACATATATATCTTTCAAATTTCCATAACAACACCTGTAATATCACGAATTCCAACATCGAAATATTCCGAAGACAATTTCGATTCAAATCCACTCCAATGCAATCATTGGAAATTTTGGTTATTTTCAAAACCATTTCAAATTCAATTTATTTATTTAAAAATAAATAGAATTATAATTCTAGTTCAAAACTAGTTCATTTCGATAAAAATCTATTTTTATCTTTTCAAATATGGAGTTTTTCATCCCAAACTTTCACAAATCATTTCTTATGATTTTACACAAATTATTACTATTTTTAATAATTTTATCAAGGCCCGTACAGTCGATTTCCATCAATGGCCATCGAACTGCACTTACAGCGACCTTTTTCGAATTTGATTTGGACGTGTCTCCAAATCCAACCGTTAGATTTCAAATTTCTCACATTCGTTAGAAAGCTCTTTTCGATACGAACCCAACGGTTCCGGTTTTAGGAGAATCCGACGGTCGGATCTCCCGTAATGCCCGTTTGAAATAAATGGTCGAAATTCGCGAACTGCCGCGGCGCGGCGCGTTCTATTCAGGCCATTATATTATATATATAATATATATTTCGTCGATTACTATTTAAAACGAATTATATAAATAGTTTTTGAATTCGTTTCAAAAACATTTTCAACTTCCATTTCAATTCAAATCAAAATTGAATTCTTCTTTATAAATTCGTTTTAAAATCCATTTCTATTCAATTCAAATTTCAATTCAATTTGAATTTATTTCACTTCGCTTTCAATTCAATTCGAATTCGTTTTCAATTCAATTCATTTCGGAATCGTTTTCAATTCATTTTGAATTCGTTTTCAATTCATTCATTTCGAAATCGTTTTCAATTCATTTTGAATTCGTTTTCAATTCAATCATTTCGAAATCGTTTCAATTCATTTTGAATTCGTTTTCATTCATTTTGAATTCGTTTTCTAAAATCGATATAAATATCGTTCACGTCAAAATGGCGTCAATCTAATCCTCACGGCTTCACATATTTCTATTTTCAAATATTCTATTTCAAATATTTCTATTTCAAATATTTCTATTTCAAATATTTCTATTTCAAATATTTCTATTTCAAATATTTCTTTTTTTCTCGAAACTGGAATGAGGCCCAATCAATTACCATATAATGTTAATTATATGGATTTTCTACAACACATGTATATTATCAACAACGATGAATAATCAACCATCAACCAAAGTGCACTACACTGTATAAGCATCAAATATAGACATTTAACGCTTATAGCAGCTTGTCAATCAATCGATCGACATATTTAATAAATCAGGATGAGTGAACTTCAAATTTCATCCTAACACCCGTGTGGGTTTCAAACAATCAAACACATATTTTATTTGTGCAGTTAGGCGATGTGTAAAATTTATCGACCCAATCAACGTCATTCAAATAGGTGTACATAAACAAACCGTCTTGGTTTGTAAATGAATATTTATTTATTCACATTCACGTTAAAAATTATATTTTTAACGATAACACATTTTATTTTAACATATGAATTTATATTCAGTTCATTCGTTAAATAAAATGCTATTTTTATTTTTCTAACTTATTTTAGAAAATTTCGGCGGCATAACGGCACGATACTAGAAACGGGACAAGGCCTAGCCTTATCCCCGGTCTAGTGAAGGCCCACGCCATTCACAACATCAATCAAATCAATTCGTTATGCAAACCACAAACTTTGGAGTAAGGGTCTAACCTAGCCTTACTCCTTCGCCTTTATAACGGCGCACGTCTAATCCTAACCAATTTATCGATTCGATTTTTCACACCACAAACCACATTCAAACCAATATCACAATCAATCACCAAACAGTCAAACAAACAAGTCCATGGTCTGTGGACGGGTGTCGGGTGCTACTAAGCACCGTCTGCATCCTAGTATATATATAACTAGAAAAATAAATTGAAAGGTGAGGAATTCTCACATATAGCTATCCTAGCTCCACGGCTCTTCATTTGCAGAAGTCTTCGTCGTTTCGCCTCTTTGTCACCTTCGTTGCTGCTTTCACTACATACGTAAAAATCGAATTTTTACTATGTTATTCAATATATAAAAATTGAATTTTGACGTCGCTATTCAATATATAAAAATCGAATTTTGACTTCGCTTTCAATATATAAAAATCGAATTTTGACTTCGCTTTCAATATATAAAAATATGATTTTGACTTCGCTTTCAATATATAAAAATATGATTTTGACTTCGCTTTCAATATATAAAAATATGATTTTTACTTTTGCTTTCAACATATAAAAATATGATTTTTCAACATATAAAAATATGATTTTTATTTCGACTTTCAACATATAAAAATATGATTTTTATTTGTGCAAGTTCAAATCTTTTTCTACTAAAAGATTAAACCTTTTTCCTATTTTAAAGTTCAAAATAGAATCAGTTTTTTTCTTTTTTTCCCTAATAAGAAAACCCAGTTTTAATTTCATATAAAAATCAGTTTTTATTATGCTTTTAAAATCAGTTTATTATTTGCTTATAAAATCAGTTTTCTATTTTTTTATTTCAAAAACAGTTTTATTCTTTAGAAAATGCAGTTTTATTCTTTTAGAAAATGCAGTTTTATTCTTTTAGAAAATTCAGTTCAGTTTTAAAATACTTTTAAAAATTCAGTTTTAAAGTTCTTTTATAAAAACAGTTTAAAAATCATTTTCAAAATCAGTTCTTAAATGTTTTAAAATCAAAATTTAAAACAAAAATAAACTAAAAAATAAAATGAAAGAAAACGTACCGAGGGGGGGGGGGGTTTCTCGCAGATCGGCGGCGGCAAGGCTTCTCGAGGGCGGCGGCTTCAGCGTCGAACTGGGAGGCGATGCTTCGAGCGATGGAGGCGGCTTGGGTCTTCGATCGGTGGTGCGGTCTTGAGGGGGGCGGCGGCGCTCCAGGGGGGGCTTCGTCGGAGTTCGTGCGCGGGGGGGGGGGGGGCTGGCGATTTAGGTTTTGTTGTTTTTTTTTTTTTTCTTTTCTCTTGTCTGAATAGAAATAAAAAAAAAGGGGGGGGCAAAGCGGGAGATAAGGAGGGAAGGGAAGAGTTTCTTTTCTTTTTTTTTTTTTTTATTTATTATTTAATTATTAAATTTAGCAAAGAGTTGACCTTTTACGTACGACCCCTAAACGAGGCCCACCGCCTGTCGTCCATAGCGTTTAACCCCCATTCCGAACACAATGGGATATGTATCGCAAGCTGGTTTGATCGTTACAATCGGTTTCCTTTTGTAATTTTCATTTAAATCACTATATTGAATTTTAAACGTACATTTCAAATTACCGGGGTCACATGCGAACTAGAAAAATTCCGGAAAAATATTTTCTAGCTTCGTATTGACGATACGGTCCCTAACAAAACTAGTTTCGTCGAATTCTGAGACCGTTAGAAAAATGGCCAATTTCCAGTCGATTAAAATCAACTGAAACTGGTCAAACGCGTTTTCCTTTGCCACGCTCACATATTGATTCGAAAAATTACGAATTTGAAACCTAGCAATAACTTGACACTGCGGACCCAACAAAACTGGTTTCGTCGAAATCCGAGGTCGTTTGCAAAATGTCCATTTTTAAGGGCCTGAATTCCATAGCGACTATTCAGAATTTTCAACTGGACATATCTTTTGCTTCCCGATATGAAATCTTGATTTTTCGGATTCGTTGGAAAGATATTCACTATTAGATTCCATTATTTTTTGTTTCACTAAAATCCGGATTGTTTTGCACCCGGTACATTCAATTGAAGTTTGAAATCGAATTATCGAACTACCGCGCCATTTTCAATTCTATTTATAATTATATATAATTATTTATATTCTAACGACGACGTATATAATATATGCGATCGATTTATATTCAAAATAAATTTCTCGTCGTTTTTATTTAAAATAATTCATTTTAAATAATCTAAATTCGCTAAAATTGCCAAATAAAAATTTTAAACTGGCCCAGATTTTCCGGGTTGTTACAGAAATGCTACTTGGGAGACGGAAGCGAAGATGCGTTCTTTGTATCCATTTCTTTTGGAGAGTATGTCTTTTAACTTCTCCTTTATCGCTTGCCTAGTACTTATCTTATCTTTAGTAGGTCCTCTCGTTAGTCCTGTTTGACCTTCAGATAGGGAAAACCTATGGTTGAAACATGTGTTTGAGACATGTTATGGTTGATGATGCAAGTGGATGCAAGTGTTTGCTAGTGGTTGCTCGTGGATGCATATATACACACTCTAGGCACTAGATCGGCTCAATCACTTCATATTGCATATTGCATAAAATTGTGTGTGGTTAGCTATATTGATGGATGTATAATGATTGTGTTATCATATGGATGATGCATTTTGGTGAATGATTGTGCACTCATATAGATACGGTATGTGTCGATAGGGTTATCTCGCATACATATTGGATGCATGGCACTATCATGGTTTGCATATGTTCGTACATTAGATAGGGAACATATACACACACTTTTCGCATATGCTCATACATCATTAGAAATTGTTTAAGGACAATGGATGCCCGTGTTTGATGGATTGAGTAGATGGTTGTTTGGATGGTAGGATATGCATTCTCCTTAGCTTAGAGATTTCGGGACGTAATCCTTTAAGGAGGGGAGAATGTAACACCCCGAATTTCGGTTAATGCTAAAATTCACTAATTACAGAATAACTAATCCCAGATGTGGGAATCAAGGGTAACGGGTTGCGTCATTGCGTTCGTCTCGGAAAAATACGCGAAATAGAGTCCGAGTTTTCGAGAATCGGAGTCCGTATGAAAGAGATATGGACGAACGAAGTTAGGTAGAAGAACCCGGAACAGGCCAGAAATGCACTGGCGCACTTGTGAAGTGCGCCAGAACAAAAATGCACTGGCGCACTTGTGAAGTGCGCCAGTACAAAAATAGACTGGCGCACTTGGGAAGTGCGCCCGTGCCGAGCCAAGAAACCTGCACAGTTTCTAGAGAGTTCTGTGGTTGGGTGCACCAGTTTGGGGTTTGGGCTTGGTCTTAGGGCTGATTTCTGGAGAGTTCCGAGATCTAAGGGTCCTAATCTAATCTAGGGTTAATCTAAGGGTCTAAAATGCAACCTAATCCTATAAATAAGACCACAACCCTACCCTAATTCATTCATAATTAAACCTAGTAACTAAACTATGGCAAAATGAAACTTGGTCATGGCCTCCACAAATCAATGAAGAGGAAAGCAAGCTAATCAACCTCTCTAATCAACTTCTAATCCATTCTAAGCATCTTAATCTTCTTCATTTGGAGTGCAAAATTGCTAGTGGTGAGTTTCTATCACTTTGATGATCAATTGTTAAGATAAGTAGATTAGGTGTAATGAGACTTATGGTCTTGAATGCGGATTTGTGAGTTTGAATCATTTGTAATGATATGCTAATCTATGTATAATATTAATCCTATGTTGAATATGTAAGTTTATGCAAGTTGAATATGTGAGTTTATGCATGTTGAATATGTAAGTTTATATGAGAGTTTATGCAAGTTGGATATGTGGGTTTATGCATAATAAGTAATTGATTTTATGCAAGTTAAGTATGTGGTTTATGCATGATGAGTATGTGATTCTATGCATGCTAAGTAGGTGATATTATGCATAATGAGTATGTGATTCTATGCATGCTAAGTAGGTGATATTATGCATAATGAGTATGTGATTCTATGCATGCTAAGTATATGATATTATGCAAGTTTAGTATGTGATTCTATGCATGCTAAGTATGTGTTAATATGCAAGATATGCTATGCAAGTTACATGTTTGTTAATATGCAAGTTACATGTATGTTAATATGCAAGATATGCTATGCAAGTTACATGTTTGTTAATATGCAAGTTACATGTATGTTAATATGCAAGATATGCTATGCAAGTTGCATGTTTGTTAATATGCAAGTATGTGAATGCTTATATGCAAGTTCAACATGTTATGCAAGTTATGTGTGCTTATGTAAGTTATGTGAATGATTATATGCAAGTTCAACATGTTATGCAAGATATGCTATGCAAGTTACATGTTTGTTAATATGCAAGTTACATGTATGTTAATATGCAAGATATGCTATGCAAGTTGCATGTTTGTTAATATGCAAGTATGTGAATGCTTATATGCAAGTTCAACATGTTATGCAAGTTATGTGTGCTTATGTAAGTTATGTGAATGCTTATATGCAAGTTCAACATGTTATGCAAGATATGTGTATAATAATATGCCAGTTCATATGCGATATGTTATGCAAGTCATGTGCGATAATATGCAAGTTTGGGTTAAATGTAGTTGGGTTAATATATGCTCATATATGCAAGTTGACATCCTCTTAACCCATGACAAAGTTATATACTAAGATTTGGTTAAACCCATGATATTTGCGATGGATCTTCCCTTTATTTATGTCGTGAAGTGAGAACGATTTGCGTGGGGAACGATGGGGTTAATAAATATGTTAATTAAAGTATGATTGGGTATGATTAAGCATACCATAAAAATAAATAAATTAACATAAGTGGGAATTTACCTATTGAGTTAGGTCTACCCCATGGGAATTTACCTATTGAGTTAGGTCTACCCATGTTATGAAAAACTTGATATTAATTAGGGATAATTAATATAAATTATGAGGGTGATTAATTAGGTGTAATTAATCGACTAAGACACGAGGTTGGACTCAGTTGTAGCGTAAAACTGCCCGGACCCAACCGGCTTAACCAGCTGCTACAAATGTTAGCCCAATGTGAGAGGTCTTAGGCACAAACTAAATACGTGATTAATGTAAAGACACGAGGTTAGACTCGGTTATGACATAAGGCTGCCCGGACCCAACCGGCTTAACCAGCGGTCATAAAAGATAGTCTAATGTGAGAGGTCTTTATGAGGATCACGGTCTTAATTAATTAAGAAACACTTAACCATATAAGCATGTAGTGGGGCTTGAGGGTTAAGTGGGTGCCTTGGGTGGCATGAGAAAACTAGTGGGTTGCCTTAGGTGGCAATAGAAAACACGATTAGAATACTTAACCAAAGTGAAACATGTAATTAAACATGATTAAGGGGTTAAGTAAGTGCCTCGGGTGGCATGTGGGAATTAAGTAAAGGACTTGGGTGTCATGTGGAAATCTAGTGGGTGCCTTGAAAGGTAAATAAAAATATGATTAATGACTTAACCAAAGTATTTATAACATGTAAGTAGACATGGTTAAAGGGGTTAAGTGGGATACACTAGATAAAATTAACAAGCTTAGGTGGTAGCTTGTGGGGGCCCATCTCAACCAATATCCCAAACGTATCTTTGTGGGCTCGACCCAAGTCGAGTGACGGGACACGCATATTGGGCTTGACTATAAGAGGCCAAAAACGGGTTAGCGGTGGCAACGTAGGACCAACGGGTTTCATATGCGTGTGTGGACCCGGGCTGGTTAGTAAATCGTTGTTGCATCGTGTAGGTATAAAGCCGTGCACCGTTGATATTATCAGGTTGCCACTTGGGGAAATGATACACCCCATTGTGGGACCAGCACGGGTATCTACGTTAGGGAGCCGATCGCTTGGGAGTAGTGGGTACACCTAGTAATGATAGGGGCAGACGGCACCTATGTAGGGGTACTAGAAACTACTGGGTAAAAATTACTAAATACATTTAGTGGGATCAACCTTTAAGTAGGAATTAATCTTAGGTAGGTAAAACTGGTGTGGTGCAGTGTAGGAATTACTTTTGGGTGGATAAGTCTGGGGCGGTGTAATCTAGTAATTATCCTTGGGTGGATAAATGCGTCTTTACGGTGATCTTAGTTTATCCTAAGTTTACCAAGCTGCTTAGTGTAGCCATTCATCCCCAGTCGTTACCGTATATCAACTTATGTCTTCTCTGGTTATTTTAATGATTGTATTGTTAGGGTTATAGGACTCACTCAGACTTATGTCTGACCCCGTTGTTTTTATCTTTTTCCCCCAAACCCAGGTTATTAGAGTGGGCCTGGTGCTAGTGGGCTTTGATCTGATTGCTGTATCTATCCTAGGAGCTTGGACCTCTGAAGTGAAGCCGAGCTTATCTTTCCTTTTATGGCTATTAGTTATGTAGTGGGATTATGTACTTCTATTTTATCAAGATGGATATTATGTACTTGACTCTGGTTTATGGTTTTGTGATGTAACCAAACATGTATTACTTTCCGTTGCAATGAAATGATGATTTAAATTTTCAAGTATTATTTATATCTGTCTTGCTGTAATTTTACTGTTCTATATTCACTTAAAATACTTCACCGAAACTAAGGCATTCCCCTGGTATGAGTGACCTTAGCGGGCGTGGGGTGTTACAAAAATGGTAAATAAAAACATGAATTAACATCTAACTCAGAAATTTAAAAGGGAAAAAAAATCAGTAGTGGACCGAGTTAGTTGGATTTTAGGAAAATAGATACATTTCAGTAACGGTAAAATTATTAAGTACATAGTTGCAAGAAAAAAAAAGAGGCTAGTGTGAAATAGGAGTTCTTTTGCCTTATTTCATACTATTCAAATAAAATATACATGTATGTCCACAATGAAAATAAAAGAAATAGCTTGCAAATACAGATCTTAATTGATGTACATTATGGAAATATATCTATTTATTCTCCATTTACTAATGTAATGAAGTGTGCGAAGTGTTTTCCTAAAATGATGAAAATGAACATGACGATAGTTAAAGAAAGATTACAAAAGTAAAGTTGGTTCATGTTAAGGAACCTAAGAAGAATTGTGATAAACGGGAAATACAACCTATTATAATTAATTATATTAAAGATAGTGTAATATAATCGGTAGGATTGTCCCATAGAAAGTGGAATTATAACATGGGTTATAATAAATGAGAAGAGAACTTAATAGTAAACCTTAGTTAAGAGAACTAAGTTAATAAGTAAACAACAATAACAAGTTGTGATAATCGTATAAAGCAAGGTTATGATTAAATAAGGAAGAATAAAGTAGGCTTATTATTAATAGACTTATAATTGGGAGTAATAAGTCTAATAAACATAATAAATAATAAGCGAAAGACCGCTCTAGTGGCATAGGGATGAATAAAGAAAGTAAACAACCAATTGGAAGCTTACAAATACTGTGACTTGAATGAAAAATGAATCTGTGGATAGTTAAGTAAATTAACAACCTATTGAGATAAAAAAAGCTTGATTAAGAGATTAGGTGTAAGATCTAATAATACGTTAGTGTGATGCTCTTGGACCAGTCTGCACGTACGAAGGTGAAGAACCCAACGGGGTAGATCATCGTGGTATCTGGGGGTACGAAAGGAGCACGTCTATCGGATTATCTACTTGGTTATTCGGTCTGATTTTTTTGTGGGATTGGAAAGAAGCACGCGGATTTTGCGGGACATGGTAGGGTACTCTGTGATGGTTTGTGCGGTGCATGCTCAGGCTTTACCCATAGAGGTTTGGTCTCCGTGGTACCAACTGATGAGTATACCTGGACTGCAACCGTAGTTTGGCAGTCAGAAGGATATTGCGGATGGCGTTAGGTGATTCGACGATTTGGCTTAGAGAGGTGGTTCAAGACCAATGCAGGGTAGTAATCGTCGGGTGCCTGTCATCGGCAGCCGATGTGATTCAGAAAGCCTAGAGCTAAACCTAGAGATCATCGATCTTTCACTATCAAGATGTTTGTTGCGGGACATACCAATTTGGATGTTATATTGTTTGGTGGGGGCATAAACTTGATGTAGTCTTTCACTTGTTTAGGGACGGGCCAGGGAGGGGCTATAACCACCGATATCTGTATTGTTGGCTTCGTGAGGCGGACCTTTACAGATATGGAAAGCTCCCGATTGAGTTTTGTGCATTGGATGCAGTCCTATTATGAGATTCAAGGTACAGTAAACAGTACATTCGTGTGAGGGTCTAGGTACACGCATTAGGTGGTGTATCATAGACTATATGGCATTAGTCTGTGTTAAGACTTAATTTAACCGAGGAGTTCAGAAACGACGATCTGTATGCTTACATGGTATAGCGATGGTGGTTCTGTGCGATTACATAGCGTAATGGTATAGATTTCCGTACGCGATTTGGCGTAGGATGAATGTTGTATATGATTCCGTGGTGTGAGAGCGGAAGCCGTACGAGGAGGGTACTATGGGAAGTACCTTTAGATGTTGGGTTTAGCTACATATATACCATATTTGGTTTAATCTACCGAGGAATAGATGGGTACGACGTGAGTATAGAGCCTTAAGTGCTGTCAAGAAGAATAACATAATAATTAAGAAAACATAACTGAATATCATATATAAGGTTATTTCAGAATGTATAATTTGTCCAGTCACCAGAAATTTGTGCTCCGACCCTCTCCTCATAACATACTTGCAGGTTAGGTTTATGGAAGAGATTTGGTAGTCTTTGGACACTTGATAGACAATATTATTATTTCGGTAAGGCTATTTATTTACTATCTTTTCCCTTTCTACAAGATAACAGACAAGCCAAATCAAGCTTCGATAGATTGGGATTTCTGGAAAAAAAGTGGTTTTTCAAAACTCAGGTTGTTGCAGAAGGAGTATCAGAAAATCCTAGAAAGGTATATGTGTTGTTTGTTGAAAGAGGCGTGAAAGTCTTTTGGAAGTCCGAAGATTTCTTGGATTGGCCCGATAATGTCGAAGGTTTATTAAAAAAGTCAAGAATTATGACATCACGTACTAAGATAACCCAAAAGGATATTAAGTTTATAAAGCCAGATACGTATGCAGAAGACTTTCAAAATATTAAATAGTTAATGGGTAGTGCCTCGAAGCTGGTAGAGGTAGGTGAAAACCATTACTTAGATGTTTGTATTGTTGCTCGTGGAAAAAGCTTTGGAGTTATTCTTATGCAGAAAGGAAGAGTTGTTGCTTGTGTTCTGTAACACCCCACGTCCGTTAGTGTCACTCACAAAGGGAATGCACTAAGTTTGTGGAGCATTTAGGGTAAAAGATGTAGATAAATTACAAGACAGACATAAATTAAACAACGGAAAATAAAACTTTGCTTTATTGATAAAATAGTTTGTACAAAGATTTCTTTACAATATCAGAGTATCATCTGTCTTACAAAATAAAGAAGCATAAAACAACATTTATATTCCCCAATTTTAGCAAGAGCCAGCCATAGCATCTGAAAAGAGAATCCAAGCAAAACTTCGACAAATCTTCAAGCTGGGAAAGAGTAACAGTCCAACTTAACCTGAGCTATACTACTCCCTCCTCTACTACCTGGGGGGGGGGGGGGAACGGAAGAAAAGAAGACGAAAGAAAAACAGAGTCAGACATAAAGCCTGAGTAAGTTCAGTAACTTCTAGCATATGAACATGGAACAACAAAACGACATGAATTAACTGAATACAAGATAACACCAAGATGATAGGGTCAGCAAGATTAGACAAGGTTAACACAAGATATACTAAGATAAGATAAACTGGATACGCTCTCTAATACTTTCGCCGCTTCGCTATTTCCTTGTTATACTGGTTTCTATATCTCTGCACCACCTAACCAGTGTTCCAACTAGTGACGATAACGTGATCCCAACCTCTGTAGTTTCCATTGCCTTCAGGCATACATTTATTATTTATTACCTAGATCTAATCTAGGGTTTTCCATCAAGTGCTTTCTAGATTTAACTAGAGTTTTACGCTATCTGCTGAACGCTTCTCGAGTTCAGGGTTTATGCCACCTAGTCCAACTAGGGATTACGCTACTTGTCGAACGATGCCCCCAAGTCTAGAACACACTACCTAGAGTGGTATATGTTCCTATACTTCCCCACGCATGTATCGCGAATCGTTATCGCTTGTCTAGATGCACATGTCCTGTAATGTGCGGTCCGAGTCCTGTGACAGGGCAAACCAAGGAATACAGAACTCGGTCGGGAGCTTTCAGATATCTGCCGATGCAGATGCTAAGGTCTGTTTTTATTCCAGTGGCTATGGTCCCACTTGACCCCTCACTCAACTAATGAAAGGCACACCTTGTAAAATGAGAACTATACGCCGGCCCCCGGTGCCCCACTATCCTATGGCCATCCTCACCCATAACTAGATAGCAAGTATATGGTCTTTTGGAGTTCTCCGCCTTTCCGCTTCACGTATCTCGATTGACTCAAGATGGATGGTAGACAACAAGTCGCTATCACAGGGCTACCCTTTGCTCGCCGAATCACGCCGGTCCATCCTAGTCTTTAGGTTGCCATGTATTGCAACCAAGGCATACCCCTGGTTCTTCTACGCAGACCTTAACCTCTGTGGGCCCAGGCGGATCATCTGCAGCCTAACAGAGGGATACCAAGAGTACCCTCACGTCCCCTCGAAGCCTCGGGCTTCGTAACCCAATTCGTTGGAGCCTTCTTTTTAACCAGACGGACGTTCGCTCCTCCTCGTGTTATACTAAGAATCACTACTTAGTTTTGTCAACTAAGGTTTACCACTTAGTTTCCAGAATCGTTGTTTTCTTAACTAAGGTTTACTACTTAGTCCTCTTTCCCGTCAATTTGGATTGGTTAAGTGTCATTAGTCAATTCAAGCTAACTTAACCCTCTTCATTTATCCTGTTAAGTTGGTTAAGTGTCATCAGCAATTCACATTGACTTAACCCTACCACAAACCAAGTTATATTGGTTAAATATTTCTTATTACTTAACCCTACCCCTTCATCCTGTATTGGTTAAGTGTTCCTTTTTAACTTAACCTTGCCTGTCTGTTTTAACTAACATGTTATTAACGGTTAAGTATTACCCCTTCATGTTTTAGACTTAACCCTATTCCTTTATCACAATCTGATGGTTAAGTGTTCAAGTTTACTTAACCCTACGGTCTAGCCCAACTAACATATCCAATTGGCTAAGTGTATTTACTTAACCCCAACCTCTAGTCTAGTTAACATGTTGATTTGGCTAAGTGTATTAACTTTACTTAACCCCTACAAGTCTCGTTTTGCTACCTTGAGTTTGGTTAAGTGTCTCTATGGACTTAGCCCTCCCATTCCAGCTTAACTGTGTTAAGTTGGTTAAGTGTTCCTATGGACTTAACCCTCCCATTCTAGCTTAACTGTGTTAAGTTGGTTAAGTGTTCCTATGGACTTAACCCTCCCATTCTAGCTTAACTATGTTAAGTGTCAGTCTGAACCTAACCCCACCCATTAGTCTAGTTACCATGTTGAACTGGTTAAGTGTCTTAGTTAACTTAACCCTACCATTCTTGTTCTAGCTTTAACTAAATAAATTAAAGCCGCTACCACTCACATTAGACAGATATTGTTGCGACTACTGGATGTGCCGGTTGGTTCCGGGCAGGTTTATATCGCAACTCAGTCTAACCTCGGGCTAGGCATATTCGTGTTTTCTAAGTTCAAAGGGTTTCAATTTATTTTCAAATAAAGTTTTGAAAGTAACCATCCCGTTCGTCGGATCAGTTAGGGATAGCCAGAGAGAGTAGGAAACTTGTATTATCCAAACCCAAGCCTAGACACTATCCTCTCTGTCACCCTAGAACTTTCTGGTGTGTCATTAAAAGAGATGTCGTTAATAAACCTTTAATTTGTCTAAATTTATATTTCCTCATTCAGGCCAAATTCTATAAGTAAATTATTTCTAATTTACTTATTTCCTAATTACTCTTTTAATGTAAATTGTCTACATTCACTCTTATGGCCCATTTCCCCTTCTAAATCATATTTATGCTTTTTGGTATGTGGACTATACCAAATTAAGTGTCACTAACCATGATTTTGCTAAACCTGCCAATTACTCCCAAATATGGCCAATTTCACATTTATGCCAATATACTTACCGTGCCAAATTAGCTAATCCAATTCCGATTCAACATTCTAATTCTAGACTTATTACTCTAGTCCACTATTCATGTAAATGCTAGATTTACACGTCAATACTAGATTCAAATTACACATCTTATAATTCATGTCAAATTTATCCAATTTGCATTTCTATGAACATGCCATAATACATATTCCCAATTTATGCAAATTTCCAAGTTAAACTACGTTTTTAGTAAATTTCATATTTTGCCCAAACCGCATTCCCACTGTTCGTATAATCGTGATTCAGTCTAGATTATAAACAAAGCTAGATTCGTAGAAAATAGGGAATGAACCAAAGATGCTATGCAAAAGATAGACATACTAACTGGCATAAAAAGGGTTGAATAACGACGTCGGTTCAAGAACATGGTTAGACCTAAGTTAATAGGTAAATTCCCAAGGTCTAAAACCAAAGAAAACCAAGAATAGACAGAATAGAGGCGTAGGTTCAAGAACATGGGTAGACCTAACTTAATAGGTAAATTCCCAAGGTCTAAAACCAAAGATAACCAAGAATAGACAGAATAGATGATCGGGTTTAGACCCAATTTCATAGTCACAAAACTTAAGCAACACTTTCCTAGTCATGAATCACAGGTGTTTAATCACAGATGTCTTCTTTATGTCATAGGCAATAGTTTATATTTCCTAATCAAAGGCATAGGCTTAGTCAAGGAAACAATCCTCATAGTCACAGTCACAGTCATAGGCAATGTTCATAGTCATAGGCAATGTCCATAGTCATAGGCAATGTTCATAGTCATAGGCAAATGTTCATAGTCATAGGCATATGGTTTTAAGGTCCATAGCTTCATAGTCACGGTCTTATTTGTCCTCGAATCATAACAGTTCTTAATTAGGTTCAAGAGTATAGGCACTGATTCGAATAGAGAGAGAGAGAGAGAGATTTGGCATATTCTTTTATTCCTTTAATTTCATGTCACGAACAGAGAACAACGTTCAAATCTAGAAATAACTGACTTACAGAGTGTAACAACCCGTATTTTAAATAATCTGTTATAACATAAATTGAGGCAGAATCAAATTATGAAATGGGAATCAAGGGAAACGGGCTATGCCATTGCGTTCGTCTCGGAAAAATACGCGAAATAGAGTCCGAGTTTTCGAAAATCGGAGTCCGTATGACCCAGTTAAGGCCCATGGAAGTTTTCAGAAATTTCCATAATTAAAACAGATTTAAATTTAAATTAAAAATAAGGGTTTGGGCCAGCTGGGCCAAGGCGGGAAAAATCCCGCCAGGGGCCCCATGTCGACAGGCCTGTCGACAGGGTCCCCAGGGAGTCGACTGCCCTGTCGACAGCCCTGTCGACAGGGGGTGCCCGGCTGATTAGCCTGGTGCACCATTTCTGATTGGGGTTGGGTCTTGTGGCTGGTTTCTAGAGAGTTCCGGGATCTGATGGCCCTAATTGAATCTAGGGTTAATCCTATGGTTCAAATTACTAACCTAATCTATAAATAAGACCCTAACCTACCCTAAATCATTCATTATTCATCCTAGTAACTAAACTATGCCAAAATCAAAACTCTCATGGCCTCCACCCTCTTCATACAATTCCTAAATTAATTCCTAAGTTATTTTCCATGCATACAAGTATATTTAGGCTTGTATGATCCTCCTTAGCTTGCATTAAAGGCTTGTTTCTCTATTTTGCACCATAAAGGAGGAGTCTTGGTCAAGTTTGCTTGCATTTTTGGGGTTTAATTAGTTGCATAAGGGGTTCTTTACATTTGCTATAGTTATTTGAGCCCGCATAAGCATAGTAAGCCCTCTTACTTTCACTTTGTAAACTCTAAAGTTAATATGTGGTGAAAATTGAGATTTATGTGAGTTTATTTGATTATGCTTGCTTATGCGAACTCACTATGCCATGTTTTACATGTTTCACAAGTTATGCATGCATATGCGGATTCACTATGCCATGTTTTACATGTTTCACAAGTTATGCATGCATATGCGGATTTACTATGACATGATTTGCAAGTTTATTTGAGTATGCATGTTTATGCAAGTTTGCTAAGCCTTGATTTGCAAGTTAAATGAGTTATGCATGTTTATGCATGTTTGCTAAGCCATGATTTACAAGTTAAATGAGTTATGCATGTTTATGCATGTTTGCTAAGTCATGATTTACAAGATAATTGAGTTATGCATGTTTATGCATGTTTGCTAAGTCATGATTTACAAGTTAATTGAGTCATGCATGTTTATGCAAGCTTACTAAACCATGATTTGCAAGTTTAGTTAGTTTTGCATGCTTATGCAAGTTTAAAATGACAAGTTGTGCATGTTTTGACAAGTTGTGCATGTTTTGACAAGTTGTGCATGTTTATGCAAGTTTAGTTGTGCATGTTTTGACAAGTTGCGCATGTTTTGACAAGTTGTGCATGTTTTGACAAGTTATGCATGATTATGGTAATATGCAAGTTCACTTTGCTAAGTTATGCAAGTTTAACACGTTATGCATGTTTATGGCAATATGCAAGTTCACTATGCTAAGTTGTACAAGTCTAACATGTTAGGCATGGTTGTTGTGCAAGTTTATCATGTATGTTGTGCCAAGTTCCCTCTTCCTATCCTTCATGCGTTACTACGAATATGTAAGCGATAGAATGACGTTGGGGGTTTTGGGGTAAACTTAAAATACATGAAAATATAAGATTGGGAATTTACCTATTAAGTTAGGTCTACCCCTTGGGAATTTACCTATTAAGTTAGGTCTACCCAAGTAATTGTTGACTTGTAATTATGTTTTGAAATAAAGTGGACATGACACTTAGAAAACATAAGTGTGGCCAACTCGAGGTTGGGTTGAGTTTGTAGCGTAATTCTACCCGGAACCGACCGGCTTAACTAGTGGCTACAAACAATAGGACCCAATGTGAGAAGTTGGTCATGGGGTGCCAAGACCCGAGGTTAGACCAAGTTGTGGTGTAAAGCTACCCGGACCTGCCCGGCCTAACTAGTAACCACAACAAGGTCTAATGTGAGAGGTTGAGGTGCATTAAATTAATTAATGCCTCATGGTTAGGGTTAAGTCAGGGTCCACTAATACTTAACCAATTTGGGGATTCAAGGGATGAGAATGGGGTTAAGTTACACTTAACCAATTTAATCAATTTGGGAATACAAGGGATTGGATGGGGTTAAGTGGTGAACCGTTGATTACACTTAACTAATTTAATCCATGATTAGTGAGGGGTTAAATCACACTTAACCCTCTTAGAAACCCTAGCAACGTGGTCTGTTCCAGCAGTAATCCCAGTTTGGTATCATTCACAACCCTAGAGGCTAGGCTAGGGCGGGGCACGATTACTGGACTGATGTAAGCGACCAAAGGGCGATGGCCGAGTGGTACAGCGGTGCGGGTTCGGCGGGCTACGGACGTGCACGTAGTCCGATGTTGGACAAACTCGAGGCACGGGTACCAGTAGTTTAGGGCTGTGCATTATTGCTTAAGTGTCTGGGGTTGACCTCCGAGGGCTTGATACACCCAAAGGGGGACCCAGCACAGACTAACTACAACCATACGTGGGCCATATGGACACCAACACTTGACGTGTTAGGTTTATAGGGAGCCGATCGACTAGACCGTTGGGCTGGACCTTGTATTAAGGTCACCTCATGTTATTGGGCCAAAGCTTGGGCCAGGGGATCAATATCTGTTATGTTGGGTTACTAGTACACCGTGGTGCAAAACTTAACCTTGTTTCATGCGATGACACCTCTATCTGCCTTGTAGTTACTTTATCATGCCAGTATGTTG
Organism: Allium sativum; assembly: GCA_030737875.1. Taxonomy (NCBI): domain Eukaryota; kingdom Viridiplantae; phylum Streptophyta; class Magnoliopsida; order Asparagales; family Amaryllidaceae; genus Allium; species Allium sativum. The sequence goes on along the minus strand of JASFAX010007131.1, from coordinate 5,248 downwards.
TTATCTATGATCGTCTCAGTTTCCATCATGATGTTAACTTTATTAGTCTATAGACTGATCGTAGCAGGGCTTACTCAGTCTTTTTGACTGACCCGTTTTGTTTCGCCTCTTTTCTTCCGTTTCCCCCCCCCCCCCCAGGTTCTCAGGGAGGGAATACTGGAGCCTAGCTTGGATTTTAGCTGCTTCCTTGGATAGCTCAAGTATGCCTTGGACTTGAGTCGCTATGGTTTATCACTCTGATTTGGGGGATAGTACTTATGTATTTTCAGTTTACCAGATGATGTATTTATCTAGACTTGTAAATTTGGGAAAGTGACATTTTGATGTACCAGACTTGTGTTTTGAAATGATTTATAAATCTTCCGCTGTTTTATTTACTTACTCTGTTTATTTACATATATATATATATATGTCATGTCCTGCCTTGCTATATCATTATGCATGTTTACCAATAATGCCCCTCCAAAGCTAGTGCATTCCTTTGCGAGTGACCCTGGCGGAGGTGGGGTGTTACATTTGGTATCAGAGCATATGGTTTACGAGAAGGGATAAAAAGGTTTTAAAAACTTTTGAAAAACTATTTTCAAAACCAAGTATTAAGTATTTTCCAAAGAAAAGTCTAGTTTATTTTAAAGGCTATTCCCCAAAAAGCCATTAGCACTATCCTTTGATCCCTCGTTTGAACTCTTTCCTTTTCATTTCCAGCATGTCTGATAATCTCATCTTGCCCGAAGGAGTAACGATACCCGATTGGTTTCGTCGGTACTTGGAAGTCACGGCACCGGTCCCGGGTGTCCCTAATGTTGTCTCCCCAGTCGAGGCCGCTGTTCCTCCTCCTCCCGTAGTTGATGTTCCTCTTCCTCCTTCCCCTCAGCATCCTCAAATTGACTTCGCCGAGATTTGCCGAGATTTTAAGGCGATGGGTTGCAAGAATTTCTTTGGAGCCGAGACTTTTGTAGAGACAAGGAATTGGTTGAAAGAGACTGAAGATCTTTTAGCCACCTTTGATATAGGTGACCGCAGGAAGGTTTTACTGGCAGTATGGTTGCTAAAGGAAGAAGCTGCACGTTGGTGGGTAGTCACCACCGCGACCAGGCCAATTGAGACTTGGGATGACTTTAGAGGAAGGTTTGGACTGAGATTCTTATCACTGAAGCAAGGGGACATGACTATTAGGGAATACATAGATAAGTTTAATCAACTGGCTCAGGACGATTTAGACTTGGTTAATACAGCTCAGAAGAAGGCCCTACACTTTGCTCTAGGATTAAACGAGCCATTACGTGATTTGGCCCTGTCTCATATACCCTTGGGGGCGACCTTCGAGAGTTTAGTGAATTTGGCCCTACTTCAAGAAGAAGGTAGCAATGACAAGAAAGAGGTCAAGGCGAATAAGTCTCAAGGCAAGAGAGTAAATTCCGGGAAAAGGGGCAAGAATATGAAATGTAACTTCTGTGGTACAGTTGGACATATAGCCAGGGAATGTAGGAAGAAGGAAAAAAGAAAGCGGGGCGAATGCTTCATTTGTAGTGAGTTTGGACATTTCAGCAAAGATTGCCCGAGGAAACAAGGGCAAGGTCAGACTCAGAGTGCAGGACTATCTGGAGGGCAAATTCATCCCCTCAACCCCGTTCTTCCAGCCCATGATAGAGGTAGTGTTCCTGTTGAAAATCTTGTTTACATTTTCTGATTTTCTCTGTTCGAACTTTGTTTGATTCTGGCACATCGCATAGTTTTATTTCATCTGACCCAGTTGAAAGTTTTGCACCTAAGTACTAGTGTAGTTGATGATCCCATATGTGTTTCAAATCCAATTGGGGGTTCTGCCCGTTTGTCTATGGTCTGAGTGGATTTGAAAATTTCTATCTTAAGTATGGAATTCTCGTGGGATGTTTATATTCTCGGTTTCAGGGGATATGGGTTGGTTTTGGGCATGGAATGGTCGTCCTGTTTTGGGCCATTCTGGGTTTTTGTATATAGGGTGTGGGGCTCATGACTCGCCTCGGTAATACCCTAGAAATTTCTAGTAACCCTATGGGTCCCGTCATGTTATGTTATCTTGAATCCCTCAACTCGTCTATCGATAGTTTGCAATCTGTGAGGGTGGTCCGAGAATATCCTGATATCTGGGGTTAGATTTCCGTATTATCTGGTTGGTAATACCAAGCCAGTTTCGTGGCCGGTTAGGCACATGGACTCACGAGATGAGAGTTAAGAAAGCAAGTCAAGGAGTTGCTTGAGAAGAACTTCCTGAGACGAAGCATTTTCGAGTAGGGTGCTCCAGTAGTATTCGTTACTGATGTGGACGGTTTGCTTCACTTGTATGTTGATCTTCGTGAGAAGAATAAATAGCCGTTACCAAGGATCAATGATTTGTTTGATCAGCTTGTAGGAGCATCTGTTTTCTTTTGATCTAGCTACCGGATTCCATCAGCTTAGGATGGCTGAGGATGGAATTGACAAGACTGCGTTTAGGACTCTAGATGGGTTTTAGAATGATTAGTCATACTATTTGGTTTGACTAATGCACCCGCATATTACGTAAACTTGATGGGTTGGGTGTTTAGGGAGTCCTTGAACAAGTTGTCGTGGTCGTCGTAGACGATATTTGGTCTCCTCAAAAGAACGAGGAAGAACGTGCTATACATCTCAAGGAGGAGATGGATACGCTTAGAGCCACCAGTCGAAGGTCAAGTTCTCCAGATGTCACTTTGGAGGAAAGAAGTTGGGTTTCTTGGGCACATAGTTCTTAGGTAAGGCTTAGCGGTGGATTCCGCTAAAGTGGCTGCGGTTTGAGACCGGAAAGCTCTGAGAAGGGCAATTGAATTAAGAAACTTTCTCCGTTTGGCTAGTTAGCATTCCCGGAGCTTAGACTTACTCTTCTAGATCAAGAAGGGGGTTTCACGGGAAGAAGACCCGCAGTTGGTCAAGAACATGGACCAGTCGATTCGAGGCGAGATGTTAGGTCACCTCGCTAGATATATTATAAAGGATGACTAAGGCGCGACAAGAGATTATGTGTTCCTCGAGTGAAAGGCTTGGTAAAGAAGGTTCTTGAAGATGCGCATCACTCGAGGAGGTGGCCGAGTTGGTTTCAGGATACATGTTGTGCCACCAGGTTGAGGCCAAGTCATAGAAGCCCAGTGGGCCATTACCTCCATTGGAGGTTTCGCAAGGGAAGTGTGAAAACATCTCGATAGATTATGTGGATAGACTAGAAAGGGAATACGGGTATGTGGGTAGACTCACGGAGAGTGCTCATTTCAGTCCGGTGAAGAGCGAGAGGACTGCATCATGGTTAACAACGGTTTACCCTCAAAAAAAAAATTGGCCAGTTTTGGAATAGCCTACAGGAAGCCATGGGTAGGCAATTGAATCTAGGTATGGTCTATCACTCATAGGCGGATGGTTCATTTCGATTAAGCATGAGTTATAGAAAAATCACGTTTATAAGGGCAATTGGCAACGTGGATTGGTATTTTCAAGAAAAGTTCTGTTGCATGGAATACTTTATAGTAAGTAGACGAGATCCAGGATTCACTGGTGAATTTTGGAGAGCTGGCATGAGATCATGAGGTTATAGTATGTTTAAGCCAAGTATACAGAAGGGAGAATAAGTGGGAAAGAAAGACGAGAGGCGATAATGAAATGAGTTCCAACTCGAATTTGGGAAATAGGAGTTAGGAAGCCCAGGGATCATGAAGTGAAAGACAGTCAAAACACAGTGGAGTTAAGCTCAAGGAAACGTGACTAAGAAGAGCGAAGACTAGATACGCGCGTCACATCTCTTCTTAAGAGTGCATCTTTTTCCTGTGGAGCCTGCTTGCAAGTTATCTTTTGTATATATATCCTCTCGGTCCCATTCTCGATCTTATTTCTGTTGTAAACTCCATAAGGGGGTTAAGACTCATCGGTTAGTACTATATGTCGAAGTTTGAATGGATTTCTTGTAATCCAAAAAGGAGTTTATCTAGTTTATCTAGTTTATCGTGTTTATCTTGTCATGAGAACCTTAGGTAGAAACCCTTTGGATGAAACATGTGTTTGAAACATGTTATGCTTGATGGTTGCAAGTGGTTGCAAGTGTTTGCAAGTGGTTGCTCGTGGATGCATTATACACGATTAGGCACTAGATCGGCTCACACACTCCTCATATTGCATGTGCATGAGTGTTTATGCTTATTCTGGGATGAAATTCGTATGCTATCACATGGATGTTGCATATGGATGTATGATTGAGCACGCATGTAGATATTATACATTATGTTAGGGATTTGCATACATATGGATTCATTTCACTGACATACATATGCATTAAGGAGGTTTACTGTATCAGTAACCGCCTGATTTACATACATATGCATTAAGGAGGTTTACTGTATCAGTAACCGCCTGATTTTTGCATTAGGTAAGTACATACACACACACTTTTGCATATGTTCATCCAGCATTTAGAATCTTGTAAGGACAATGATTGCTCGTGGATGATGCTTTGAGTAGATGGATGATTGGATGGTAGGACACGTTCTTCCTAACTTGAAGATTTCGGGGACGAAATCCTTTAAGGAGGGGAGAATGTAACAACCCGTATTTTAAATAATCTGTTATAACATAAATTGAGGCAGAATCAAATTATGAAATGGGAATCAAGGGAAACGGGCTATGCCATTGCGTTCGTCTCGGAAAAATACGCGAAATAGAGTCCGAGTTTTCGAAAATCGGAGTCCGTATGACCCAGTTAAGGCCCATGGAAGTTTTCAGAAATTTCCATAATTAAAACAGATTTAAATTTAAATTAAAAATAAGGGTTTGGGCCAGCTGGGCCAAGGCGGGAAAAATCCCGCCAGGGGCCCCATGTCGACAGGCCTGTCGACAGGGTCCCCAGGGAGTCGACTGCCCTGTCGACAGCCCTGTCGACAGGGGGTGCCCGGCTGATTAGCCTGGTGCACCATTTCTGATTGGGGTTGGGTCTTGTGGCTGGTTTCTAGAGAGTTCCGGGATCTGATGGCCCTAATTGAATCTAGGGTTAATCCTATGGTTCAAATTACTAACCTAATCTATAAATAAGACCCTAACCTACCCTAAATCATTCATTATTCATCCTAGTAACTAAACTATGCCAAAATCAAAACTCTCATGGCCTCCACCCTCTTCATACAATTCCTAAATTAATTCCTAAGTTATTTTCCATGCATACAAGTATATTTAGGCTTGTATGATCCTCCTTAGCTTGCATTAAAGGCTTGTT
>JASFAX010000722.1:0-57024 GCA_030737875.1 Allium sativum | reverse complement strand
TATGGGATTTTGAAATATATATATATATATATATATATATTTATTCCCAATATGATATTGGTTGGTTTCCGAATTTGGTATTGAATATAAGCTGATATATTTCTATTCAGAACCTTATATTTTATATCAAATTGGATTTTGGGTTTGTCGTGGACGTTGTTGTAAATAACACTTGTTCTTTAACCCAATTAACCATGAAGAAATAATTTGGAAATTAAATATCTTTTATTAAGATTTAAATGGACATTTTTCCAAAATAAAGTTTTCCAATTTAATATATTAAATTAGAATTGAATGGAATTTGATTTGGTAACAATCGAGATGAGCTTCTGTGAATGAAGACCAATACTATATATGGAATTTAAAAAGGCTTTGCCGTTATTCCATTTATATTATTAGTCTGATACGAGAATTTATATCGATTATTTACTGTTATGATTTCCTAGTTCCCATTTTAATGGAAGAAGATTTGGGTTTATCGCGGACTATGTTTTAAAAGACATTAGTTCCTTAACTTAGTTATTTATTTCTCAAAATTGGAATAATCATTAAGTAATGGTTTTTGAGATTAAAGCTGAACTAGAGTTTTAATGAATCCTTAATTAGATAAAAATGACAATATTTTATTAAAAGAATATTCTGAATTGGAATGAGGCATTGGATGTGTTTTTATAGTACGCCAGTTATTCAGAAAGACCAGGTTTAACCCATTCTGAATAATTGATACGACGACAAACTGTCCAAGAGATTGAAGACGGCGCAAGACCGACGATCTTCACATCGAATGGATGAGTTGCTACTGATGCCCATGATTGGAGTAGCTACCTTGAAGGGGCTACAGTGGTAGCCGTCCGGACGTACTTGTTGATTTTTCCTTAAAGGGCTACAGTGGTAGTCGTCCGGACGTACTTATTGATTGTTCGGATATGCGAGAGCCTCTCTTCTACTTGGAGGAATAAGGTGCCTCCGGTTTCGTTCAGACCCAGAGAGGACTTGTAAATGGATGGTATGTCTGACGTTGTATTCCTTTATGCTATATTCGTTGATCTCTGCTATATATATATATATATATATATATATATATATATATCTGTTGGTGGCGGAGAATTTATTCTCTTGCTTAACACCCTTCTCTTAGACTTATGTGCTCAGAGTTTATATATATTGGCAGAAATCAATGGTACGGTATGGATTGACAATGTGGCATGCTAAGATGCATGGATCAAGGCTTTTGTTGAAAAGCGGAGCCTTGTGGATGATGATCAAAGCACAACTTTAATTAGCATAGCTTTGTGTACAACGTTACTTCGCGAGCCTCACAACCCGATATGATGGTGAAAGATTTGTTTGATTAGTAGGTTTGGCCAATATACTTTATTTATATATGGATTTGGTCGGCCGAGTTGTGCTGGGTGTGGTCGCTCCATACCTGGAGATTGAGATAGGATATTTCAGCCAACCGAATCCCATAGTGATAGAACATACTAATGCTCATCCAAAGTGCGTGATATATGTATTATGGTTTTTTCTCTTGCTAGACGTAAGCCATGGAGATACATTCGCAATAGATCTTTCGGATCTGTAGCCATCATTATGGAAACCCAATTTTCCAATATGAACGAGCCTTACGGTTTTAGTTGTATACCTGTATGGTGACATAATATATTATGCCGCTTACATGATATATTATGCCATCTAGGATTGATACATCTATATTCGAAATTGATTTCTACACTGTGCACTTATAGTATAAAAGATGAATTTCACGTATTAAGCATTTTTGACCATTATAAGGTAAAACTCTATCCTTCAGCTTGCGTTGCATGGGACTTGAGTCTTATAATGGTTTCATTTTTCTAAAAAGCATTACGCTGTTTATTTTTGGTATTCTTGGGGTTAAACCCGTTCTGTGTAATACGGCGTGGTCCCTAGATTTACCTAACTTTAAAATCAAATTAATAACTGTTTTGAGTTCTCATACTAGTCCCTTGAATGACCTAGAGTTTATTGTTCCTTCCTAAACTCTGGGTGCCCATATTTTTCACACGGGCAGTCAGTAGTTTAGTTTTGCAGATGTTGTCTTCACAGGTTCCTGGTCTACAGCTGAAGCGATATTCGGAAAGCTCTGTGCCCGTGTATTTCTTTCAGTTGTATTTTGTATTATTTTTCCGCTGCTAATTATATGTAATTAAAATCTCTGATATTATTTTCTGTGTAATAATTACTTATACTCTGGAATATCCTTGTACTTTAATGTAATTGTTGTAACAGCAATAAAATGTTCTTCTGTTTTGTGTTCTGATGTGTGTTGTTCTAAAAACAATCCGAGCTTTCCTTTACTGGGAAGTTTGGGTCGTCACAGTTTTAAGCAATAACGGGATCCAAAACCATACTAATATCCAGATGCAGAGACTCAATTAAAGGATCGGATATAAAAGAATGCGAAGCGCTAGGAAAAGAATCCTAATAGGATGATTAGAAATACAAATCAATCCTTCGATGGAAATATTCCTACCCATATCATGTCCACCAGCTATGAGAACATTTGCTTGCCCCCTAGAAGTTTCTGTCCACTGGCCTTGTCTTTGTCTCTTCGGGCAATCCTTTATGAGGTGTCCCGCCTTAACAAAGTGGTAACAACGCCTTTCCTCTTTCTGCAATCCTTTTTCAAATGACCCACCACTCCGAAGTTATGGTATTTCCTCTTTTATTCTTTCATCTATATTCCCTTCTTAAGCCACCATTTTATTTCATCTTTGGGCTGTGATCCTTAGCCCCAATTCCCTTATTCTCCTTTTTACCATCCTTGTGCAACATGCTAACAAGTCTCTTGAAAGCTGCATCCATCGCACAGAAATTCTTACGAGGTTTGAAAGGAAATAAGCCGTAGGTGAAACCACTGCGGCTAAAGATGGAGGTTGGGCACTTCTTTGCCCTTCGACATGTACCGTAGTTTTGACATGCCTACGGAACCGTGCCGAAATTGGGATACCCTTTCGAGAAGAAATGGTTCCCCGAACAAAAAGGAAAAGGAATCAAGCGGAGAATCGAGAGATGATTATGGCTTTGAGAAATATGGTTTTCAAAAACAAACTTTTTATTTTAAAATACTTTTTTTTAGACCTTTTTAAAAACCATTTTCAAAATACTTTATCTAATCTTATAACCATATGCTCTTAAACTAAATGTGACACCACTCGTCCGTTAATGTCACTCACTAAGGGAATGCATTAAGTTTTGTGAAGCATTATAGGTAAATAAGAACGTAATAGCACAAGACAGACACTAAAATAGCAGCGGAATTAAAAACTTTATTTAAATAAAAACATCATGGTCCCAAATACTAAGTTTACATCGGAAGTTGAATTAACCAATTACATAAATAATCTTTCTTGCCAAAAATATCAAATTACAAAAGAATAAAACCATATTTCCCTGTGAAGCCATAAGAGAGTTGACCAAAAGTCAAAGCAATACGTCTATATCCAAAATCCAAGCTAAGCTAAAAGAATCGAAATCAACTATAAGCACTTCCATCCTGAGAACCTGGAGGCGGGAATGGAAGATATAGAAGCGAAAACAAAAAGGGTCAGACATAAAGTCTGGCGAGTCTAGTTACTTTTGTATATAAATAAATAAAAGTATCATGGGAGGTATATATAAAACTGGAAGAACAAGATAACAGTAACAATAATAAGTGTGAACTGAGTAAGATAAAATGAACATGATATATTGCGCTTCTTAAATACATTTCTCTGCACCGCACCGATACTAGTATATCAGAAATAAAATGATCCTTACTAACACGTTCCATTACATTTTCTTGACTATTAGGTTACTTGGGTTAATAGCACTCAAGACTTATACGCGCGTCGTACCCATTTACTTTCCCATGGATTCACCTAATAGAATATATGTATTGTCTCTCAATATTGAGGCACACCCCATGGTAACCCACAAGCATGGTCTCCACTGTAATGAATGCAGTCCCTCATCGTACGCTAGAGTAACGTACGGATCTCTATATAACAAAGTTACGTTCCACATATATCTGTCATTACTATGCTATGTTAGCGTACGGACTACCACCATCGATTGAATCAGATTCCTTGTCGGAATAATGCCTTCTAGTCTATAATACACCACCTAGTGCAGATATGCATGTATCTAGATTATCCCACGTATGTACTGTAATTGTAGCTCAATGCCTCAATCACACGTCCTCTAATGTGAATCGAGTTCCATGGCAGGGTTAACAAGAAACACGGAACTCTGCCGAGAGCTTTTCCATGCCTGTACAGGCCCGCCTTTAAGAGCCCCCAAATACAGATATTCCTAGGGTCTGTTTTCCATAGTGCATATGGCCCCACCTCGGCCCCTCCCTCAACTAGTAAAGACTACAAGAGCTAAGCAACCACCCCTAATAACAACCAATTTAAACATCCATGTGACGTCTACCATCAACCCCGTAAGGTGAAATGGTATGTTGGGTTTAGCTCTAGTCTTTTCACATCCCGCTGGTTGCCGATGACGGATATCCGATGGTCTACTATCCTTGTTGGTCGTGAATCTCCACCTCCTCGTGAGGCAACCGCTGAACTACGCTAGTGTTACCTCGTAATAGCATTCTGACTGCATAGCTACATCTGAAGTCAAGTCCCACCCACCTAGTTGTTACGCGCAGACCCAACCTCTGCGAGTACAGCATAAGACATCTGTCACCGCACAGAGGACTACTAGGAGCACTTTACGTACTTCAGGAAGCAGCGTGCTTCACCTTCCAGTCCTTTGGAGCCATCATAACAATCAGATGAATGCACGCTCCCCTCGTATCTTATAACACCTCGATGATCTACCCCGTTGGGTTATTAACCCTCAAACGTACGGACTAGTCCAAGCGCCTTTCTTTAATATGTTCTTAGGCCCTATGTCTAAACATTCTTTTACTCGCTTGCATTACCTCACCAGGTTCCCATTTAACTTGGTTATTTCCCGTTCGTATCGAATTCCTCCAATTTACCAAATTTTTCTTGCTTATTAATTTCAATCATATAACTTAATCCATTTAAGTTTATTAATAAGCTCACAACATGTTATTCTCTAGATTATGGCCCAAGGTTTGTAATCCATAATCTATTTTATATTCTTGCTTGATTGAATCATTACAATAACATGTTCTCTTTAATACATTTATTAAGTATATTTCAATTCACATGTTTCTTAATTAACATGTCACTTACCATTTATGATTAAATATAACTTATTTATTTTACAACTTTTCCTCATTCTTTCTCATTTAATCATAAATTCAATTTACACCGTCACTACAACTTATCGTTGTCTACTTATCAGATTATTACGCATATCTAATTCTATCATTTCTACAAGTTATGCTTACCTTGCAAGGTGTATTTTAATTACATAACTTTATTATTTCTACCGGTTATGTATACCACTAAGTGTCTTTAATTACATAACCTTATCGGGTTAAGTTTATGGGCCTATATGTAAATATTACCCACCCCCTCAGATTTACTTAACCCACCAACCGTTCAACCAATTTTACTTAACCCCATCTTTATTTTATTCATACAACCCCTTGGATTCAACTAGGTTAAGTATTCAAGATTTGTTACCATATTTTCATTTATGGTTATAGCATGCAAGACCTCCTACATTAAGCCTTCCATTTGTGGATGCTGGATATGCCGGTCGGGTCCGTGAAGACTTATCCCACAAATTGGGCTTAACCTCGTGTCTGAGCACATCTCATATTTGCGCATTTAGACCTCTCACATTAGGTTCAACATTAGTGGTTGCTGGATATGTCGGTCGGGTTTGGGCAGACTTCAACCACTAATGTAACCTAACCTCGTGTCATAAGTGCAATTACAATTTCTAGTTGTATTCCTAGGCATTTCAGTATTATCCAGTTCTTACCTATGTCCATATCGGTGTTCAAGCCCCTTTTTCCCATATTTAATTATATGCCCAATTCATTATTCAAATTGTAGACTTTTATGCCCCTTTTAATTCACCTTTTAATTATGCACCATATGCTCTTTTTCTCTTGTCATAAATTAAGGCACATATATATATACACACACACACATATGTGTATATATATATGTATATATATAGTGCACAAACCCAAATCCACATATTTTCCAATTTATGACCCAAGTCCATATTCATCCATTCAATACAAGTTATACCTATAGGATGTAAATTAACCCTAGAGGGGGGTGAATAGGGCTTATTGTAGGTTTTTGCTGAGTAATTAAATAATAACAAGATAGATAATAATCAGAATAAATGCAGAAAATAAATAACACACAGATATATGCAGCTTTGGAAAAACCCTGCCTACTGTTGCATTTCCCAAGGTTTCTACTAGGAGTTAAAACAATCTCTTCACTTACAATCCCCTGTAAACTCGCGATACTCGCTCCCAACTATTCTTAACCCTACGCTCAAAACCCTGCATTGGTTTCTATCCGCGAAACCAGATTTCCCCAAATTACAAATCCCGTAATTTGTCTCTCTATTTTTAGAGACAAACTAGAAAAACTCTAAAGACGAATACAAATTGATATTAGAACAAAACAAGTAATTTAAAAATAATTCCTTAACAAATCTAAACCCTAGATTTTTTTTAAAATAAATTCCTTTAATTCCTTTATATCTTGGCCGGCCATCTTCTATTTGCTCCACCCTTTTTATTTTAGCCCGATCTCTTATTGTTTGGAAAAATAAATGGCGGCTCCTAGGGTTTGCTTCTGGAAAAAGATGGCGGAGGTGATTTGGATCAAGGGTTTTGTTTCACTTGATTTTGAGGCCGCTGCTTCTTCTTGTGTGATGATCTCGAATTTCTAGTGGCTTTTCTCCTCTTCGATTGAGCTGATAGAACGTTGATATTGGATCCAAGTTTTCTTCTTTTTCTGGTATGACTTTTAATTCGAACTTTGCTTTTATTTTATTCGAGCTTGGATAGATTGAAACCCGATGATGATTGGGTTATTTATAGGATTAAAAATCCTAAATATTTGCTCTGATTTCGTTAATGACTTGGTCTAATATTGAATGAATTTTGCTGTTTAAATCCTTGGCTTTGAATTGTAGACTTTGAAATCATCAAACTTGATCTGGAATTTTTGATATTTCGAACTGGAAAATTTGATTGAGTCTTTTGAAAAATTCCCATGTATAAAAACAAATTTGTAATTTCAATTTCCTGGAAATATTGCGTGATAAATTTTTGACTTTGGATTGATTTTTAATTCTGGAATTGATTCCTTATTGGCTTGATTCTTTAATATTACCCTTTAAAAAACCAGATACAAACAATTACTGTCTTGATCTTCCTTTGAACAAAACAACACTTGAACTAGCCGTATATTTTTGAATTGATACTTGTGTGTTACATTCTTGCTATACCATAAACATGACTGTCCTTGTTTGTTTGGTTAGTCTGGCTCGACTTAAACTGCTATGACCCATAAACTTGTACCAAGAGATTCATTAGTGTATTTTGTTAGACTGAGTTTGGTGACTATGTACATAAGCCATTGCACTCGACCTTTGTACCATTTACATTCAGTGTTGAGCACCAACCAATTTCACACACGCACCATGTATTTGTCACTATGTTGGTTGTGCACCATTTTGTCTTGCCATGAAGGCTTGTGTTGATCCGTTTCGTTTATATGTGAACTGCTTTAGTTGTCTGCATGTTTCATTGATAAAACTGATACAACAATTGATCTTTTCACTTTGTTGTGTGTTAAAAAAAACTGCATTGTTTTGAATCGTTCCTGCCATATTTGTGTCTCCATGATCCCAATTCATTTCACTTTTACTTGTTGAAATGAACGTTTTCCCAAAACAAGATTTCAAGCATATGTGATGAAAACTGGAAATTTATTTGAATTCATGACTTATTTTCTGGTTTGATTATGAACTTCAATTTGCCTACATGTACATTTGTTTTGTCTCCTTGTCCTTTGAACTGCATCCATGTAACATGTCACTTGTATATTTGTTGTGTCACCATGTGTACATATCCTGGCTTCATGTTGTTCCTGTGTGAATTCTATTATTGTTGCCTTGGTCGAATCAAGCTATCTCTTGCACTTTCTTGAATATTGATCCATGTCTTTTGAGTTGTGCCTGTTCATGTTTACTGACCATAGTTACATGCTTATGTTGCTTGTGTCCATAGCTCATGTACTTTCAGTTTTCACCATGCAATGTCCATGGTACCATTCATGTTGAACCATGCCGAAACATTTGGTTTGGCTTGACATGCTATGTTCACTTGATCACATGAATTTGTTGAGCCATATATGTTGATTGCTTCACCTATTTTGTATCAACATACTTGACCATACACAATTTTGCTATGCTTTCATATAATGATGCATATGCCATTTATCTGCACTTGAAACTAGTCTTTGTTTTACTGCTACACCTTTGCTAGTGTCCAGATTAATGCTATTGGCTATCTTTGTGTATGTTGTCCACATTGCTTTGAACCTTGTACATAGCTCGAGCATGTATGGCTATCATTTGCTGCTTGGCATTTTATTTTATTTTATTTTGAGCTATTCATGTTTGCTCGAACACTTTTGTTTGTCCATGTACTTGAGTAGACCAGTTTGCATTAGTGCTCAGCCATTTGTGTTGAGCTGTATTCATTGATGATTTTGGGTTGCCTCGACCATATTGATTATTGTTGCACTGAGTCGAGATGGTCCATGTGGCTACTCCTCAGTTGCATACTGCTGTATTTGATTGGCGAGGCAGTGCACATATGTATATTTATACACGTGTGTATATGCAGCCATCAGAATAATTTTGCTGTCTTTGTATATCACACTATGTCAGAAAAATGATGAGAGACACACCAAAAATCTGAGGCAAATAAAATTTAAAGATAAATTTTTATTTGCTTGTATTTTTTTTATTTTTGTTCTAGTTTATTGTGTGCGCTTCTATGACAGGTATGAAGATCACTAGACTAGATTGGAGAGAAGGGAAGACAGAAGACTTAAAATGATGATGTTCTTATGCGTCAGTATAGATGAGGGAACTGTATAGAAATGTAAATGAGTGTTGAGTGAACTGTAGTGAGGAATTTTTGTTTTCATTGTAGGCGTGAATAAAAAATTATACTATTATTTGTAATAACCAAATTGATTGAAATAAAATATATTTTTGTTATTCAATTCAATCTATCTATTTTTATTTGAATTCCTTCAATATTACAATTTCATGTGTGATGTGACATGTCAAAAATATTCAAACATATTTAAGTGAATTGTAAATAATGGAGTAATGAATATGTACTATTTCAATTGTAGAAATAAAATATTTATTCGAATAAAAACACTATATGTACATCCAGTTCTGTATAGTAGTGTTCTATTCAATAAATATTTATTTCTGTGTGTAAAATATTGAATAGTACTGCTTACAAAAACATTTATAAAATTATATATATATATATATATGTTTGTTATCATCAAACAAAAATCATGTCGTTATACTCAACAATCTCCCCTTTTTTATGATGACAAACAATACAAGATTTTGAATGTGTTAAATGTGTTTGAACGTGAAATATATTACACCCCCTATTTGTATGCTCCCCCTACAACTGAACGCCACACACACACATATATATATATATATATATATATATATATATATATATATATGGAAAATATAAATAATGAAATTCAATTGAACATTCTCCCTCTAAATATTTAATTTCCAATTTTAAAATATTCTTGAATTAAATACTCATCAATCAAAATCGTGACCATTCTCCCCTTTTGTTATCATCAAAAGAATTATGGAAATCGAAATAGTGACGAATTTAGACAATAAATATAAATTCAAATTCAGAGAGAGAATATATATTGCAAATCCCATTTAACCAAACAAAAATCATAATAATCTTTAAATCGAAAGCAAATTTCACTTTCAGAATGAATGGATTTACGATGGATTTTATAGAATGAGGAGTGTAACAACCCGGAATTTTGGGGCCAATTTAAAATTTTTATTTTAGGAATTTTAATATTTAAAATAATTTATTAAATAATAACAACTAAAAATTTAGTTTAAAATGAATAAATTTAATTATAACAGGAGTTAGAAATGACGCGACAGTTCGAAAATTCGATTTCTAATTTCAATTTAATGTACAGAATTCATTTTAGATCAGAATTGAGCGAAACAAGAAATATTTGAATTTATTTAATCATATCTTTCTAACAAATGTAAGAAACTAAGATTTCACTTTAACAGTTGTAAGATATGTCCAGTTTAAAATTTAGAAAAGTCGCTGTAGAATTTATATATATTTTAATATAATATATTGGCCTTAAAAATAGTCATTTTTCAAACGACCTTGGTTTTCGACGAAACCACTTTTTTTGGAACCGGAATATCAAATTATTGTTAAGTTTAATTTTCCAGAATTTTTCGAATTAATATGTGAGCGTGGAAAAGGAAAATGTGTTTTGTCAGTTTCAGTCAATTTTAATCGACTTGAAAATAGCCATTTTTCAAACGGTCTCAGAATTCAACGTAATTAGTCTTGTTAGAACCGTATTGTCAAAACAAAACAAAAAATATTTTTTTCTGTAATTTTTAGTGGTCATATGTGGCCTCGGTGAATTTAAATGTAAGACTAAATTAATTAAATAAATGATTTAAATATTAAAATTAAATAAAACACAGCCATAGCCATAGCCGCTAGTTCTCATTGCAATGGCCTAAACACAGTCGATTTCATTCACTAATTTCTCCCCAATTACGAAGAATTAAAACATGGAATCAAGACAATTATTAAAGAGCATGTCGAGCTCTATAATTTCAATGGTCAAGATCTAAAATAAAGCTACGGATTTCTCGAATTTCACACCAAAAACTGCCGGCTTAGGGAGACTGTTCGCGACAGAGGGGCCCACCGTAATGGCCAGGCTCGGGGTCGGTGGTGGCTCTGGTGGAGGGCTTCAATATGGTGTTATCTGATCGATGTCCGGTGTCCTGGAATCTCGTGCGCAGGTGAACAAATGGGAGCAGCGATGGGTTTCTCGGGTGCGCATGAACAACGATAAAGAGGAAATAGTTAGCAACCTAATGATGTAATTAACTTGTCTGATTAAGTGATTAAATATTTATTTAAATTCAGGTAAATTAAAATGACGATAACTTATTTAGTTCTTATCTGAATCGAACGATTTCAGATGCGTTGGGATCGTATCAGCAAGATCTACGCTATGAAGCTAACAAGAGTTGAAACCGAGCATGTTGGAAATTCAGAAAATTTCAGATCTGAATCAAAATCTATTAGAGATTTCTCAAATTTAATATTTAAAATAAATATATTTATTTATTTTGATCGTAATTGTGATGTTTGAGATTGTCTGAAGTGGCTGTATTGGTGAGTTGACTGCATTGTGTCTATGGATGGTATGAAATATATGAAATGTTTACATCACGGAAAAAGACCATTTTGTTACATAAGTTGTTAGAATAACATTTTTATTTATAAATGTTAATAAAATAACAATCTCACTTTTATGTTGGCATTACAAAGATCACATTTTTATGTTAGAAATGTTAATATTAGGGAAATCACACATTGATGTTGGGAATGTTAACATTTGAAAAGAGCACATTTTTATGAATAAAATGTTTGCATAATAGAAATCTCATTTTTATATCAGTATATAGAAGAACATTTTATTACATAGAATGTTAGAATAAAAAAGGGAAAAAGTAACATTTTATTTTATAAAATGTTAAAATTAGAGGCAATCTCATTTTTTGTATGAAATGTTAACATTATAAAATCATCATTTTTATGCTCTAAGATGTTAACATTAGAAATAAAAGATCGTTAAATTAGAAGTGTTCATTTACAATGTGTTAACGTGTAAAATTACATTTCTATGAAATTAGTTTTCATCAAAAAGAATAAAACATTGATTAGAATGGTTTAACATGTAAAATTACATTTCTACGTAATTAATATTCATCAAAACTTGATTAGTGAATTAAAATCACATTTTTGTCAAAAGAATGAGTAGTGAATTAAAATCACATTTTTGTCAAAAGAATGATTATAGAAATAAAGATAACATTTTTGTGAAAGAATGATCATAGAAATAAAAATTACATTTTTGTGAAAACATGATATTGAAAACAAAATTAACATTTTTAAATAGAAATTTGTTACGTAAATAAAAACTACCTTTTCATTAGAAATATGTTTTGCAAATAGAAATAACATTTTTTTAAAACATGATTATGGAAATAAAAATTCATTTTTTTGTCACTCTGAATGGAATGAAGTAAATTCATTCATTTTTGTCACTTTAAAGAAATGAATTAGAAAACATTCATTTTGTCATCTTAGAAGAATGAATTAAAAATAGGCATCTTTGGCCATTTAAAAAGAATGAATTAGAAATGTATATTTTTATACATTAAGAAGAATGAAGTGAGAATACACATTTTGTCATTTATAAGGAATGAAACAAAAAACATTTATTTTTGGTCATTAAAAAAAGTTTAACCAAGATAATTGTTTTTGTGTCATTAAAAAGGATTAAAACAAAAATATACATTTTTGTTCATTAAGAATAAATATTACATTTTGATCATTAAGAAGGATTAAAGAAAAAGTTTACATTTTTGTTTATTTAAAAGGGATTAGACAAAGTTCACATTTTTGTTTATTTAAAAGGATTAGACAAATTTACATTTTTGTTTATTTAAAAAGGATTAGACAAAATAGACATTTTGTTTACATTAAAAGAATTAGAAAAAATGTCATATTCGTTTACATTAAAAGAAAGGGACAAAAATTAACATTTTTGTAAATTGAAAAGAATTACATAAAAACATACATTTTTGGTAATTAAAATGATTTAACCAAAATATACAATTTTTGGTCACTGATAAGGATTACACAAAAGATATGAAATTTAAGATTTTACTGTCATTTGTTAACATTAAAAAGGATTGGAATTAAAGTTAAGATTTTTAGTGTCACTTGTTAGCATTGAAAAGAATAGAAACAAGAGTTAAGATTTTATTGTCATTTGTTAACAATAAAAAGGATTGGAATTAAAGTTAAGATTTTTAGTGTCACCTGTTAACATTGAAAAGAATAGAAATAAGAGTTAAGATTTTATTGTCATTTGTTAACAATAAAAAGAATTGAAATATATGTCTGTGATGTTGAAATGTTTCTTGTGTTAAATATATTGTTAGTATACTCAAACTGAATATTACACTTCCATTTGCAAGTCATCCGACTTGTTTATGTGATTGGGTCGATAATTTTTCTACACATCGCCCAAGTGCACAAATAAATTATTATTTGATTGTTGGATGAAACCCCACACGGGTGTTGGGATGATATCTGATCTACACTAGTCCCAATATTTGGTGTAGAATCCACTTTGGGTGTTACTTAGATGCTTGATAATTGTTTGTCATGATTATTGACTACATGCAATATATGGTTGTTGATTGAGTCACATTCCAATAAAGAATATTCTAGAAAAGAAAGTTTTAGAAAATATCTTAGAAAAAGAATATATTTTAGAAAAATATTTTTTTATTGAAATGAACTAGTTATCAACTAGAATAAATCATTAAATTTAGATTTAATGTAGTCTTCCAATTTGTTAATGTTTAATTGAAATTAAATTAAATAAATTGGATTTGGGTTTGTCGTGAATGGTGTCATCAATAACACCTTTCTTAAACCCAGTTGAGAAAAGAATAAATCTTTTAATTAAGATTATTAAAGTTTTCGGTTATATTTAATTGGAATATGAGGAAATATAAGTTAGGTTTATTGTGAACCGTGTTTTTTTTAGTGACATGTGTTCTTTAACCCAACTGACAGTAAAAATTTGATTTGGAATTTATAAATCCTTTATTAAGATTTAAAGGGGAATTTTTCCAAAAGCCAGGTTTTCCAGTTTAATATATTAAATTGTAATTGAATGGAATTTGAATTAATAATAACCGAGATAAGCTTCTGTAAAAGAAGACCGATACTACATATGGAAATTAAGAGGCTTTGCCGTTATTCCATTTATATTATTGGTCGGATACAGAAATTTATAACGATTATATATTGATTTGATTTCTGTGAAATTCCATATTTAATGGAAGATGATTTTGGGTTTACCGTGAATTATGTTTTAAATGACATTAGTTCTTTAACCCAGTTAAAGATAAGATTAATTTCTTAAATTTAAATAATCATTGAATAATGATTTTTGATATTTAAAACCAAATTCGTTTTTAATAAATCTTTAAAAGAAAGATTTAAGATAAATTTGAAGAATTTATCCTTCATAAGATAATGTGAATATTTTATTTAAAAGAATATTCTGAATTGGAATGAGACGTTGGATGTGCTTTTATAGTACTTGATTTTTAATTATATAAATACGTGAATTATTCGGGAAGACCGGGTTTAACCCATTCCGAATAATTACTACGACGATGAAGAGCCGAAGATGAAGACGATGATTGAAGACCGATGATCTTCACATCGAATGGATGTGTTGCTACTGAGACCCATGATGGGAGTAGCTACCTTGAAAGGGCTTCAATGGTAGCCGTCCAGAAGTATTGTTGATTGTCCGGATATGCGAGGACCTCTCAGGTATCTTCGGTTTCGTTCAGACCGAGAACGGACTTGTAAATGGATGCGTGTCTGACATTGGATTTCGTTCCATGTGAATTAAACTGATTTTTATTAATGTATATCAGATTAGTGGTGGAGAATTTATTCTCTGCTTAACACCCCAGTATATATTAATAGTGATTGATCGCATGGCGTGAATTGTCAATGTGGCACGCCAAGATGCAATTGATCAAGACTTTTGTTGAAAAGCAGGGCCTTGTGGGATGATCAAAGTATAGCCCATTATGGCATAGCTTTGTATATAGCGTGACTTCGTGAGCCTCACACCCCGGTATGAGTCAAAAAGGGGATATGGACCGTAGGGAGTGCACACGTTTCTTTCTAGCTAGGGGTAGTGTCAGTGCTTAAACTGGCTGGCATTTTACTTATGTGGATGATGGATTGAGGCGCCTCGGGATTATAGGCCGTTAGTGGTCATATGGAGGTCCAAAGGGACCGGGAAGCGTGTGTTCAGGCATAATTAATCCACTACCGTTAGGTGGGGACCGGCCCTACCGCTCCAAGGGTTGCCCATAGGTGTGATCCTGAGGCATTTGCTAGAGTGTCTCGAATCGGAGAGGACGATCCCTAGCCTCGATCTCATGATGGAAACCCAACTTTCGATACGACCTTGCGGTTTTTATTGTAGAACTAGTATGGCGACATGATATATGGTACCCATGCCGTCTATGATTGATATATTATGATTGAAATTGTTTTTAAAAACATATACTCACTAATATTAAATCCGATTTATCGTATCAAGCATCTTTTGACCATTATAAGGTAAAACCCTATCCTTCGGTTTGCGTTGCATTGTGTGATGGGACTTGGGTCTTATAATGGTTTCATTTTTCTAAAAAGCATTACGTTGTTTAACGATTTACTTTATTTTATGCACTGACAATCCAATGGAGTAAACCCATTCCGCGTTAGCGGCGTGGTCCTGTGATTAGCCTTATTATTAGATAAGTTATGTTAAGATTTCTCATACCAGTCCCATGACTGACCTGTAGTTTGTTTCACTGGCAAACTCGGGTGCCCATATTTTCCACACGAGCATTTGAGTAACTTTTTGCAGATATTTACAGGATCCTGGTTTACAGCTGAAGCGGTGTTCGGAAAGCTCTGTATCCGTATATTCCTTTCGGTTGTATATTTGTATTATTTTCCGTTGCTATTTAAGTGTAATTTAAATTTTAAATCTCTGATATTATTGTGCTTCTATTGTGTAATAAGTATTCATACGCTGTCATATTCTTGTACTCTGATGTAATTGTTGTAATCAGCAATAAAATGTTCTTCAGTTTATGTTCTGATGTGTATTGTTCTCGAAGCAATCCAGGCTTTCCTTTACTGGGAAGTTTGGCTTGTCACATCTGGTATCAGAGCCTTGGTTTACAGAGCTCGAGAACAAAACACATTAGAACCGTACAAAAGAATTCATCAGAGATTTATTTAGTAATATCCAATGAGAATAACTCCTTAGAGATAGGATCAGTAGTATCCTAGGACGAGTGTAAAGAGTATTGTTTTCTTTAAAAAATAAAAGTAAAAACAAATTTAGTTTTGAAAATTTTATCTTAAAATACGTATTTGAATATTATTATATTTTAATGTGGACAATCGAGTATATAAAGGTTTTGAATATACGAGTAATTAACAGATATTCGAAGTTTTAATATACTGGATAGATATAGAATCACACTCTAGTCGCCCGGAGATAATTCTGATGATCGGTGCACCATCTCCAGTATTTATGTTCGAGTCTCGAAGGTGGGATTTCTATATATATCCATTGACTGGTATGAGAACCAAAAATATAGTTAGAATATATTGCAGTGATTTGCACTCAAAATATGATTTTTGACTATATAAAAGTTATATATATTTGAAAAGTTAATCACCTAATTGATTGCTGGTTGTGATGTTTGATTATTGGATTAACTAATAAAAATTTTGAAACCAATAAATAAAAATTTAAAGCTGAGTTGGTTAATTAAACAACTTTTAGCTTCGTTCCTTTTCGAGGACGAAAAGATTTTAAGTGGGGGTGACTGCAACAACCCGGAATTTTGGGGCCAATTTAAATTTTTTATTTTATGAATTTTAATGGATTTTAATATTTAAATTAATTTATATTAAATAATAAAAACTAAAAATTTAGTTTAAAATGAATAAATTTAATTATAATAGGAGTTAGAAATGACGCGGCAGTTCAAAAATTTGATTTCTAATTTCAATTTAATGTACAGAATTCATTTTAGATCAGAATTGAGCGAAACAAGAAATATTTGAATTTATCTAATCATATCTTTCTGGCGAATGTAAGAAACTGAGATTTCACTTTAACAGTTGTAAGATATGTCCAGTTTAAAATTTAGAAAAGTCGCTGTAGAATTTATATATATTTTAATATAATATATTGGCCTTAAAAATAGCCATTTTTTAAACGACCGTGTTTTTCGACGAAACCACTTTTGTTGGAACTGGACTATCAAATTATTGTTAAGTTTAATTTTCTACAATTTTTCAAATTAATATGTGAGCGTGGCAAAGGAAAATGTGTTTTGTCAGTTTCGGTCAATTTTAATCGACTTGAAAATAGCCATTTTTCAAACGGTCTCAGAATTCTACGAAATTAGTCTTGTTAGAACGGTATTGTCAAAACAAAATTAAAAATATTTTTTTCTATAATTTTTAGTGGTTGTATGTGGCCCCGGCGAATTTAAGTGTAAGACTGAATTAATTAAATAAATGATTTAAATTTTAAAATTAAATAAAACAGGCCAAATACAGCCGTTTGGGCTGACGGGACCTTGCCCATTGCGTCCGGGACGGGGGCACTTGGCCAGGGATGACTTCTACTGGACTGGAAATGGAGCTGTTGAGAGATTACAGACTTATTTGTAAAAATAGAACATTAATTATTAAAATATTATAAATATACATAAGCTGACTTCACAAAACCCCAATATCCTAATGCCATAGCCGCCAGTTCTCATTGCAATGGCCTAAACACAGTCGATTTCATTCACTAATTTCTCCCCAATTACGAAGAATTAAAACATGGAATCAAGACGATTACTGAAGAGCATGTCGAGCTCTTTAATTTCAACGGCCAAGATCTGAAATAAAGCTAACAATTTCATGAATTTTGCACCCAACACCGCCGGCTTAGGGAGACTGTTCGCGACGGAGGGGCCCACTGTGATGGCCAGGCTCGGGGTTGGTGGTGGCTCTGGTGGAGGGCTTCAACATGGTGTTATCTGATTGATGTCCGGTGTCCTGGAATCTCGGGTGCGCATGAGCAACGATGAAGAGGAAATAGTTAACGGCCTAATGATGTAATTAACTTGTCTAATTAAGTGATTAAATATTTATTTAAATTCATGTAACTTAAAATGACGATAACTTATTCAGTTCTTATCAGAATCGAACGATTTCAGATGCGTTGGGATCGTATCAGCAAGATCTACGCTATGAAGCTAACAAGAGTTGAAACCGAGCATGTTGAAAATTCAGAAAATTTCAGATCTGAATCAAAATCTATGTGAGATTTCTCAAATTTAATATTTAAAATAAATATATTTATTTATTTTGATCGTAATTGTGATGTTTGAGATTGTTTGAAGTGACTGTATTGTGGTGAGTTGACTGTATTGTGTCTATGGATGGTATGAAATATATGAAATGTTTACATCATGGAAAAAGATCATTTTGTTACATAAGTTGTTAGAATAACATTTTTATTTATAAATGTTAATAAAATAAAAATCTCACTTTTATGTTGGCATTACAAAGATCACATTTTTATGTTAGAAATGTTAATATTAGGGAAATCATACATTGATGTTAGGAATGTTAACATTTGAAAAGAGCACATTTTTATGAATAAAATGTTTGCATAATAGAAATCTCATTTTTATATCAGTATATAGAAGAACATTTTATTACATAGAATGTTAGAATAAAAAAGGGGAAAAGTAACATTTTATTTTATAAAATGTTAAAATCAGAGGCAATCTCATTTTATGTATGAAAGGTTAACATTATAAAATCATCATTTTTATTCTCTAAGATGTTAGCATTAGAAATAAAAGATCATTAAATTAGAAGTGTTCATTTAGAATGTGTTAACATGTAAAATTACATTTCTATGAAATTATTTTCATCAAAAAGAATAAAACTTTGATTAGAATGCTTTAACATGTAAAAGTACATTTCTATGTAATTAATATTCATCAAAACTTGATTAGTGAATTAAAATCACATTTTTGTCAAAAGAAAGAGTTGTGAATTAAAATCACATTTTTGTCAAAAGAATGAGTAGTGAATTAAAATCACATTTTTGTCAAAAGAATGATTATAGAAATAAAGATAACATTTTTGTGAAAGAATGATCATAGAAATAAAAATAATTTTTTTGTGAAAACATGATATTGAAAATAAAATAACATTTTTAAATAGAAATTTTTTATGTAAATAAAAACTACCTTTTTATTAGAAATACGTTTTGCAAATAAAAATAACATTTTTTTTGAAAACATGATTATGGAAATAAAAATTCATTTTTTTGTCACTTTGAAAGGAATGAAGTAAATTCATTCATTTTTGTCACTTTAAAGAAACGAATTAGAAAACATTCATTTTGTCACCTTAGAAGAATGAATTAAAAATAGGCATCTTTGGCCATTTAAAAAGAATGAATTAGAAATGTATATTTTTATACATTAAAAAGAATGAAGTAAGAATACACATTTTTTCATTTATAAGGAATGAAACAAAAACATTTATTTTTGGTCACTAAAAAGAGTTTAACCAAAATAATTATTTTTGTGTCATTAAAAAGGACTAAGACAAAAATATACATTTTTGTTCATTAAGAAGAAAGATTACATTTTGATCATTAAGAAGGATTAAAGAAAAGTTTACAATTTTGTTTATTTAAAAGGGATTAGACGAAGTTCACATTTTTGTTTATTTAAAAGGATTAGACAAAATTACATTTTTGTTTATTTAAAAAGGATTAGACAAAATAGACATTTTGTTTACATTAAAAGAATTAGACAAAATTGTCATTCGTTTACATTAAAAGAAAGGTACAAAAATTAACATTTTTGTACATTAAAAAAGTTACATAAAAACATACATTTTTGGTAATTAAAATGATTTAACCAAAATATACAAATTTTGGTCACTGATAAGGATTACACAAAAGATATGAAAGTTAAGATTTTATTGTCATTTGTTAACAATAAAAAGGATTGGAATTAAAGTTAAGATTTTTAGTGTCACTTGTTAACATTGAAAAGAATAGAAACAAGAGTTAAGATTTTATTGTCAATTGTTAACAATAAAAAGGATTGGAATTAAAGTTAAGATTTTTAGTGTCACCTGTTAACATTGAAAAGAATAGAAACAAGAGTTAAGATTTTATTGTCATTTGTTAACAATAAAAAGAATTGAAATATATGTCTGTGATGTTGAAATGTTTCATGTGTTAAATATATTGTTAGTATACTCAAACTGAATATTACACTTCCATTTGCAAGTCATTCGACTTGTTTATGTGATTGGGTCGATAATTTTTTTATACATCACCCAAGTGCACAAATAATTTATTATTTGATTGTTGGATGAAACCCCACACGGGTGTTGGGATGATATCTGATCTACACTAGTCCCAGTATTTGGTGTAGAATCCACTTTGGGTGTTATTTGGATGCTTGATAATTGTTTGTCATGATTATTGACTACATGCAATATATGGTTGTTGATTGAGTCACATTCCAATAAAGAATATTCAAGAAAAGAATGTTTTAGAAAATATCTTAGAAAAAGAATATATTTTAGAAAAATATTTTTTTTTATTGAAATGAACTAGTTATCAACTAGAATAAATCATTAAATTTAGATTTAATGTAGTTTTCCAATTTCTTAATGTTTAATGGAAATTAAATTAAATTAATTGGATTTGGGTTTGTCGTGAATGGTGTCTTCAATAACACCTTTCTTAAATCCAGTTGAGAAAAGTATAAATCTTTTAATTAAGATTATTAAAGTTTTCAGTTATATTTAATTGGAATAAGAGGAAATGTAAGTTGGGTTTATTGTGAAACATATTTTTTTTTGGTGACATGTGTTCCTTAACCCACTGACAGTAAAAATATAATTTGGAATTTATAAATCTTTTATTAAGATTTAAAGGGGAATTTTTCCAAAAGCCAGGTTTTCCAATTTAATATATTAAATTGTAATTGAATGGAGTTCGAATTAATAATAACCGAGATAAGCTTCTGTAAAAGAAGACTGATACTACATATGGAATTTAAGAGGCTTTGCCGTTAATCCATTTATAATATTGGTCGGATACAGAAATTAATAACGATTATATATTGATTTGATTTCTGTGAAATTCCATATTTAATGGAAGATGATTTTGGGTTTACCGTGAACTATGTTTTAAATGACATTAGTTCTTTAACCCAGTTAAAGATAAGATTAATTTCTTAAATTTAAATAATCATTTAATAATGATTTTTGATATTTAAAACCAAATTCGGTTTTAATAAATCTTTAAAAGAAAGAATTAAGATAAATTTGAAGAATTTATCCTTGATAAGATAATGTGAATATTTTATTTAAAAGAATATTCTGAATTGGAATGAGACGTTGGATGTGCTTTTATAGTACTTGATTTTTAATTATAAAAATACGTGAATTATTCGGAAAGGCCGGGTTTAACCCATTCCGAATAATTACTACGACGATGAAGAGTCGAAGATGAAGACGGTGGTTGAAGACCGACGATCTTCACATCGAATGGATGTGTTGCTACTGAGACCAATAATGGGAGTAGCTACCTTGAAAGGGCATCAGTGGTAGCCGTCCAGACGTATTGCTGATTGTCCGGATATGCGAGGACCTCTCAGGTATCTCCGGTTTCTTTCAGACCCAGAAAGGACTTGTAAATGTATGCGTGTCTAACATTGGATTTCGTTCCATGTGAATTAAATTGATTTTTATTAATGTATATCTGATTGGTGGTGGAGAATTTATTCTCTGCTTAATACCATGGTATATATTAATAGTGATTGATCGCATGGCGTGAATTGTCAATGTGGCACGCCAAGATGCAATTGATCAAGGCTTTTATTGAAAAGCAGGGCCATGTGGGATGATCAAAGTATAGCCTATTATGGCATGACTTTGTGTATAGCGTGACTTCGCGAGCCTCACTCCCCGGTATGAGTCAAAAACCGGATATAGACCGTAATGTTTCTTTCTGGCTAGGGGTAGTGTCAGTGCTTAAACTGGCTGGCATTTAACTTATGTGGATGATAGATTGAGGCGCCTTGGGATTATAGGCCGTTAGTGGTCATATGGAGTCCAAAGGGACCGGGAAGCGTGTGTTCAGGCATAATTAATCCACTACCGTTAGGTGGGGACCAGCCTTACATCTCCAAGGGTTGCCCATTGGTGTGATCCTAAGGCATTTGCTAGATTGTCTCGAATCAGAGAGGACGATCCCTAGCCTCGATCTCATGATGGAAACCCAACTTTCGATACGACCTTGCGGTTTTTATTGTAGAACTAGTAAGGCGACATGATATATGGTACCCATGCCATCTATGATTGATATATTATGATTGAAATTGTTTTTAAAAACATATACCCACTCATATTAAATCCGTTTTATCGTATCAAGCATCTTTCGACCATTATAAGGTAAAACGCTATCCTCCGGTTTGCGTTGCATTGTGTGATGGGACTTGGGTCTTATAATGGTTTCATTTTTCTAAAAAGCATTGCGTTGTTTAACGATTTACTTTATTTTATGCACTGGCAATCCAATGGAGTAAACCCGTTCCGCCTTAGCGACGTGGTCCTGTGATTAGCCTTATTATTAGATAAGTTAAGTTAACATTTCTCATACCAGTCCCATGACTGACCTGTAGTTTGTTTCACTGGCAAACTCGGGTGGCAATATTTTCCGCACGAGCAGTCGAGTAGCTTTTATCAGATATTTACAGGATCCTAGTTTACAGCTGAAGCGGTATTCGAAAAGCTCTGTATCCGTGTATTCCATTCGGTTGTATATTTATATTATTTTCCGCCGCTATTTAAGTGTAATTTAAATTTTAAATCTTTGATATGATTGTTCTTCTATTGTGTAATAAGTATTCATACTCTGTTATATTCTTGTACTCTGATGTAATTGTTGTAATCAGCAATAAAATGTTCTTCAGTTTATGTTCTGATGTGTATTGTTCTCGAAGCAATCCAGGCTTTCCTTTACTGGGAAGTTTGGATCGTCACAAAGAGTGTTCAATAAAATTGAATAGTTGAATATTAATTTTAAGAGTTTAAATATGCTCAAAAATGTGTTAAGCACTTGCTAACCTCGCATAGCCCAAAGGTATTTTAAATGGGGTTAGTAGTAACTTAACTTTATCCTCTCTAATGAATTCCATCTATGCATAACCCAAAGGTCTTTTAAGTGAGAATGGAAGCATATAGCAATTATGGTAATTCACCCACGCATAACCGCGAGGACTTTTAAATGGGAGTGAATACCAAGGATAAATTATTTATATATATATATTTTTTTATTTTTATTTCGAAGATATTTTTCTTTTCAAAAATAATTTGAACTCACCAAATTAAATAAAACCATGATGGATGACAGAAATATGATAGACATAGAAGATGGTCGTGAAATAAGCTCTAATTCAAAGAAATTATAAAATTTGTCCAATCATCATGAGATTTAAAATGACATCTCCTCTAGTTATGAATTATACCATAGTCACAACTCATCACAATTTCATAAATCAATTAATAATTTTGATGAGTCACAAAACAACTCAAATCAATCAATAATGTCAATTTTTGAATAAATAATCAAAAATAATTTTAAAATTCAAAATATCAAATTCATGAGGAGTTTTGAAAATATCAAAGTAAGTTTGAAAATCAGTTTCAAAAATCAATCAGTAGATTGTGAAATTATCTAATATTTCTAAAACTGGTTGCTCTTAGACAATTTTAAAACACTTGCGTACGAAATTCGAATTGCCTATAAAATTTAAAGAAATTCAATCACGAATTCTGAACACATTGTCCAATCACCAAGGTACTCAAACGAATCAAATCAATTTCCTTATCAGAGCAGCACAAGATCATTTTAAAGTGAGAATCGCAAGTGAACTTTTCAGAGAATTTTTAGCCAAGCACAAGAAACATTCAATGATCAAATCTAAATTTAATTATTAGAAAAGAATAAAAATTTTGTTATAATCCAAGAAATATAACAATAAAAAATGAATGATTTAAAAATCAAGCCAAGTAAAAAAACGAAATTTTCACAACTAGTCAATAATGGCTTTCAAGTAGTTTACTGTATTGAGTTTGATTTTTCAATATTTTCCAAAGTGAATAAGAAGAAACTCAAAACAACAAAAAAATGTGTGAAATTTCATTTGCATACAAGAACATCATAAATTTTATAATTCCAATTTACCTTGTTCAAGATATGCTCAAAAAATTGGGGCCTTATGAACCAAAAATTAGCATAAAAATAAAAGAAATAAAAACTAAGAAGGGAAATAAACTAAAAAAGGAAATAAAATAAAAACAAATGTTTGGAGATTATACCTGTCTTACCATAATTAATGTGAACCAATGAATCTCTAACTCAGAATCTATGGCTAAGGAGCTTCAGACAATGGAACAATTTGAATTTTTATCTCTTAAAAACAGTTGTTCCTCAGCCCATCCTTGGTACCTAAGTGTTTATAACATCGAGTGGTCCAACAACAACTATTTTACCACTCCTATCTTCGTTTACACGTTTTGGTACCCAAACCCGTTTATATATCAATCCATTATTATCTATTAAAGTACCTTTTGGAACCCAAATTCGTTTAGACTTATTCAAAATCATTTTGTTATTTTTTGGAATCCAAACATGTTTAAAAGAATTGTTTTTAAACGGGTTATTATTTCGTTTATGATTTAAAAACCCTTTGAACTTATTAGGTTTCAAAATTTCAATTCGATCATTTTCTAAACCATTTGAAGGATTTTTAAAATTACTAGAATTCTGTTTTTCAACTTGATCAGATCCGAAGCCAAGTCCCTTTTTATTCTGAACAAAAAATTGGTTTTTTAACAACGTATTCAACGATTTCTCTCCTTTAGAAAATTTAGTCAAAGTTGACTCAAGTCGTTGAATTTTAAATTTAAGATCCCTATTTTCTTTCATTAAATTTGAGCAATGATTACTAGTGATTTTCCTCTTTTTAGCATCAATTGGTTTTAAAACCAAATTTTCGTTTTCTAGTGCTTTGATTTTAACATTTGACTTAGAAATTTCAATTTCAAATTGTTTTTTGCTTTTCAAAATCAAGTTTTTCAGATTCTCTATGCTTTTCAATCTCCTTCTAAAAATCGCGATTTTCGTTTTTCAAATTCACGTTTTCACTTTTAAGTAGTTCAAAATCAGTTTTGAATCTCAAAGGATCATTACTCAAAAATTGACATTTTTCGCATTTTGAAAACGGTGAATTCTTAACTTTTTCAAGTTTTCTTTTTAAACTGTTATTTTCTTGAACTAGTTTGACCTATCAAATTTCAATTTCTTAACTTTTAGTTCAAGAGAATCAACGGTTTTTGTGAGATCGTGACACATCAAAATTAAATCTTTATAAGTAAAATTAGATACCTCGCTTGAATCCTCTTCACCACTTTCCGAATCAGATCATTCCATAAGACACAGATTAGCCTTCTCTTCATCACTTTCAGAAACTTCTTCTCCTTCCTCGTCATCCCATGTAGTAGCAAAAGCCTTCTTCTTTCTTCTGAACTTCCTTTTCTTTTCATTTTTAAGCTATGGGTAGTTTGGTTTGATATGTCTGGGTTTCTTGCAATTGTAGCAAAACACTTCATCGTCTGAACTTTCTGAACTTTCAGACTTGTTAGTTGTTGAATTCTTCTTTTATGGCTTGTAATTTCCTTTAGCCCACTTTCTCAAAACCATGGCTTACTCTTCAGCGGGATCTTCATCATCACTTTCAACAGTATTATTTAGAGCGATTGTATTTTTCTTTGATTTAGAATTCTTTCGTTATTTTCTTGCTTTTAAGTCCATCTCGTAAGTAATCAGATTTCCGATCAACTCTTCCATGCTTATTTTATTCAGATCTTTTGATTCTTGTATCGCTGTCACTTTAGCTTTAAAATTCATCGGTAGCACTCTGAATATTTTTCCGATCAATTCCACTTCAGTATAAGTTTTCCAAGAACTTTTGCATTGTAGACTAGTGACGAGAAGCGTCCATACATTTCTTTTATATCTTCATCTCTTTGCATAGTGAAATTTTAATATTTATTGTTGAGTAGAGAGAGATGAGATTCCTTCACTTGAGATGTTCCTTCGTGTGTGACCTCCAATGTATGCCATATTCTGCACAGTTTCACAATAAGAAATTCGATTAAATTCAGTTTAATCAAGAGCACAGATTAGTGCATTCGTCGCTTTGGCATTAGTTGAAAATATTTTTTTATCATTAGCATCCTACCTGTCTTTTGATTTTGGAACATCAATACCATTAATAATAATAGTGGGAGTCCTACAACCCGTTTCGATAATATCCCATACATCATAATCGACTGAACTCAAATAAATTTTCATTCTAGCTTCCGATAGGCATATCAGTTCCATTAAACATTGGTGGCCTAGCTATGAACTAACCTTCAGAAAAAGCATTATTAGACAGATTCATGACTCTAGAGTTAACAAAAATAAAAAAAACCTGCTCTGATACCACTTGTAGGATCTAAATTAACCCTAGAGGGGGGTGAATAGAGTTTATCGTAGATTTTTACTGAGTAATTAAATAATAACAACACCGAAAATAATCAGAATAAATGCGAAAAATAAATAACACACAGATATACCCAGCTTCGGCAAAACCCTGCCTACTACTGAATTCCCCAAGGTTTCTACTAGGAGTTAAAACAATCTCTTCGCTTACAATCCCCTGTAAACTCGCGACACTCACTTCCAACTGTTCTTAACCCTATGCTCAATAACCTGCACTGGTTTCTATCCCCGAAACCAGATTTCCCCGAATTACAAATCCCGTAATTCATCTCTCTAGTTTTAGAGACAAACTAGAAAAACTCTAAAGACGATTGCAAATTGAAATTAGAACAAAACAAGTAATTTAAAGTTAAATCATTAAAAAAACTAAACCCTAGTTTTTTGATAAAAATAAATTCCTTTATTTCCTTTGTATCTTGGCCAGCCATCTTCTATTTGCTCCACCCTTTTTACTTTAGGCCGATCTCTTATTGTCTAGAAAAATAAATGGCAGCTCCTAGGGTTTGCTTCTGGAAAAAGTTGGCGGAGGCGATTTGGATCTAGGGTTTTGTTTCACTTGATTTCGAGGCCGTCACTTCTTCTCATGTTATAATCTCGAATTTCTAGTCGCTTTCCTCTTCTTCGATTGAGCTGATAGAACGTTGATTTTGGATCCCAGTTTTCTCCTTTTTCTGGTATGACTTTTAATTCGAACTTTGCTTTGATTTTGTTCGAACTTGGATAGATTGAAAGCCGATGATGATTAGGTTATTTATAGGATTAAAAATCCTAAATATTTTCTCTGATTTCATTAATGACTTGGTCTGATATTACATGAATTTTGTTGTTGAAATCCTTGGCTTTGAATTGTGGACTTTATAGTCTTCAAACTTTTTTTAGAATTGTTGATATTGCACGATTACTGGAAACTTTGATTGAGTCTTTTTGAAAAAATCCCGTATATAAAAACAAATTTGTAATTTTAATTTCCTAGAAATAATTTATGACTTTTTTGACTTTGAATTGATTTTTAATTCTGGAATTAATTCCTTATTGGCATGACTTCTTTAATATTGCTCTTTAAAAAAACTGATATAAACAATTACTTTCTTGATCTTCCTTTGAACAGAACAGCACTTGAACTTGTCGGATATTTTTGAACTGATACTTATGTGTGTCATTCTTTCTATACCATAAACATGACTGTCCTTTTTTCTTTAGTGTTAGATCCAAAAATGGCTCTAACACCCAAACTAGCAATAGTTCTAATAAAATGAAGCCAAAAAGCAAAAGGAAACACACGATTTATAGTGGTTCGGAGTTAAAGAGCCTACACCCACTTTCTACTTTTTGAAATGATGATTTGGATATAAGTGCACTAATGATTCTCACTTAGATCTACACATACAATGCATAGATCCACTCAATTCTCTCAAAATTATAGTTTGAAAGATGGTTATGATTGGAATATAGTGATGAAATTCGGTTTACGAGAGGGTTTCAGTTCTGAAATTGTCAAAAGATCCTTTCAAATGCCCTTTGGAGGAATATCTATAGGTGAAAAGTATCCCAGGAGTCGGGCTTGGATAGAACAGGATGGTGACAACGCAACTACAACGTGGGTGAATGTGGAGAGATAGATCTCTAATCGCTCCGTGTTTTCTGGAGTCATGGGGTGTAACTGCTGAATACTGGTACTCGGTTCGGGTCAGATGTATGGGAGAAGGAATGGTGGGGATCCAGCTTTCTCGACCCAATCTGAATCTACCTCTGCTCCTCAGATTTCTACACTGCTATATCTTGTTTTTGCCTGAGAGCCCCGACCCGATCCGCACTTCAAATGCATATCCTTCTAACTAACATTCTTCATGAATTGGATATGCGTCTTTGTGTAGCATATTTCACAAAGTAGGCTAACATTTTTCCCCCTCGAAGTGCACTTCTATTGAAGATGGAATGTGCTTCGAAATTGTCTGATCTTATTTCTAAAACAAAGATCAGTGAATGATTGCTTCTGGATTAGCACCCTTGAATAGTTGTTTCCTTTCACTTGTAAGGCCGTGTTACTTCATAAAGTCACAACATTTGTCGTCTATATATACACACCATAGAGTGCATAAATTGCTTCCGTTATTTCAAATAATTTCGTGAATTTTGATTGATGTCCAACAGCTCCTCCATGTAAGATTTTACATGCTTTCCTTTATGTCTACTTCATGTGCTGAATTAACTTCTGAGGCTCTATTTGGGTTCTGGTCTGACCCGCATAGCCTTTCTTGTGTCTCAACACTGTTAAGCGAACGGGCCACATGTCCATGGGCCAGCCTTCCTGTCCGAGCATAGCCACATTGGCAGGAATACAAAGGGCCACTCCACACTCATATATAAGTTTACCCTTCTCTCCATTCCTTTCTTCCTCCTTTCACTTCTATCTTTTTCCAGAGATCGCACTAAAGTGAAGAACAAAATCCTAATTCCCAAAAAACTCCAAAATTCTCCTTTGATCTTCAAATCAAACATGTAGGTGGGTTAGCAACTCTGATTAACTCCGTTTTACTCGATTTCGATTCGAATTCATGAATAATTTAGGCAATTTCAGCATGGTATTTAGTTGATCTCGATGCTGCACCTTCCTCCTCTTCGCTACCGTCGTTGATGGCCTCGTCGCCACCTCGAGGCGTTTGCGGAGGAGGCTTGAAATTAGCGTTGGCCATGCCAACTCATAAGCGCTTAGCTTTGATATGGAATTTTTTGCCAAGAGGCCGGGTAGGAGACGAGGGAGCGGAGAGGAAGAAGAAGGGAGAAATAGGGTAGGTTCGTGCTGGATGCTCAAAAGTGATAAGACGGAGAGGAAGGGTCAGTTCGGGTCGAATGCTTCATGAAGATAAGGAGTGGCTATTAAGGACAGTGGGTTGAGCTGGTTCGGGTTGGAGTCAACCAATCCGGATGGATTTATCTTCCTCTTGACTCCTCCCATCCGACCCCATCCCTTATCTTCGTTCCGAACCGGTCTGCTTATGTGAAGCATCCGAACCGGCTTGGTTACTACGTGGATATCGAACCAATTATGACATGCACACCCAAACCAATCTGTAGACATTTAACTTAGCATGCAAGGACGGCCCAACTAATTCAAATAACACTGACTTTGGTCCATGACTTTGTGGATAGTTAGGATAGAGCCTTTTAATCATGATCAAGTTTTCAAGGCTATTGTGAAAACTCGAGTGTTTTGTCAACTTTGTGCATCGTGCTCTTATAAGCTTATTTTATGTTATTGTACATACTTGCACACTTTAGCTCACAAACTTGCACGGGGGCACACGGGCTACTTTACTCTAACCCTTGCTATTGTTTCTTCAATAGTATACCAGACATGACTGAGAGACGCTCATCTACACTAGCAGAAAGAAGAGAAGTTGTAGGAACATTCTAAAATCATGTCATTGAAGATGTATCTTCTACTTCCGATTCTGGTTGGAATAGCGTGGGCCCAGATTGCGAGATAGAAGCCCACAATAGTGAAGTATCTTCTGGAGGTGATGTCTCTCTCGGTGAGGAAGAAGGAGGGGTAGGAGACAGCCGTGCCCCAAACGAATTTAGGGATGCAGTTATCTTGGAATCGCCTAAAGACTCGGTTGAATCGACGATTGATAATGACAAATTTGCCAGGATATGCTTAAAACACAGGATTCTCCGAAGAGATACTGAGGTGCCATCCAAAATAGATCATCCATAATCCACCAGAAGGGTATATGGCCATCACCTGACTAATGTGTCTTGTTGGAGCAATACCACCATTCCCACCATTTATCGTCGATTTTTTGAGAAAATTAAGGATTGTCCCCATGTAGCTTCTTCCCAACTCTTACGCCTATTTGTATACTATGTATATAGCCTATAAAGAAATTCTTGGTGAAGAGTTAACATTCGAAGATGTTCATTTCTTTTACAACTTCAAGCGTCAAAACAATGACACCCCATCATTTGTATATTTTGAATCGGTGCCGAAAAGAAAAATTATCACCGTCCCGTTTAGTAGTAATGCTGGGGATCCAAAATCGGAATGGTTTTATATCAAGCTACAACCCGGGTGTGCCAGAAGATGGATCAAATCAAGTAGGGACTTAGATTTTTTTAAGTTTCAGTTCTAGCCTTATTCTTACATTTATTAAGCGTTTCTTGTTTTCTCTTTACAGTTCCTAATCCTCCACAAGAGAATCATCCAATAAAATCCAGTTGTTTGAATCGATTACTTATTCTTGGGGGAAGGGGGTGGTTCCTCTCGGATTCCCTATCTCAATAAAGTATACGATTGGTTTGAGGAACGTCTCTAGATTCAAGCAATTGCAGATGATATAATTAGTAAATATGTTGCTCCTCATGTCAACATATTTGATTGTCTAGGAGGAATCACGCTTACTTGTTTTTTAGTACAAGTAGCTACGGGTTTTGCTATGACTTTTTACAAAGCGATCTGCCAAAGCTGTGGGATGTCAAAATGCATGGTAACCAAAAATTCTTGACCATCAAGGATTGTTTGGTGGATGAATATATACGTCAGCACTATCTACTTGCCAAAACTCGTGGCATAGGACATGGAGAAGGACCTTACGTGTATATACCCCCAGTTGATATTATCCCTGAGACGGGAGATATCTCGAAAAATCCAACAGTACCCCTTGGGGACCCTCTTTCTCCATCTTTTACTCAGGATGACGAACTAGTGAACGTAGCTGAGAAGGACAGAGATAAATATATCACTTGTGAAGACGTAGCTACCCCTGATAGGCCAATTTCTCCAAAGGAGTAGACATCAACCATTCCTTTAGGAGATAAGGCTGCAGTTGATGACCCTATTTATCGGGATTGAGGAAATCTTTCCTTGCCCGAGACCTTTTATACTGCGGATGACTTTGCGACCAATCCTCTTGCTTTCATTTCTGAGAAAGAAGTTACTCCAGTAAAGTCCAGGGAGACTACTCATACCGGCCCCAGTCCGGGCTCTGGTCTGTTTGGGGGGAATCACCATTTAGGAAACACACTGCACTCTAGTACCGCATGTCACAGCACTTGAGCTTCATGTTAATCTTAACTGTAATATTCTTTCATTTCTTTTTATAGGATAAATGGTGAGGCAACGATACTATATGCAAGATGTTCGTTCGAGTATGACCCCAATGGAGATTGATGAGAGGCATGATCAGCATGAGAGTAGATGCAAAGATGACAGGAGGGATCGACCTCCAAGGCCTTATAGGTCTTCCCGTTCTCGATCCCCACACAACAAAGATTCGGATAGATGTAAGAATCAGCCTTCACATCATGAGAAGGATAAGCATAATGCTAAGCCTCTTGCTCCATCTAAGGGCAAGACTCCTCAAGACGGTACTTCAAAAAGGGTTCCTGATCCAAAGGAGAAACAACCAGAATCGAGAAAGGATGCAAGAAAGAGCCGACCCACCACGAAGCTATCTCGTCGCAATGTTGACATAACTACCACAAGACCGGTTATTATTAATGACGAGAACCAAGCCAGACTGGAAGTTCTGAGGCAGCAATTTCCCGAACACCATTTTGGGCGTATGCACTTTGTCCCTAAACTCAAACTGGTAGAACCTGGTTGGGCCTACGATATTGATGCTATTATAGATTTCGTGGATGAACAATATAAGGAAATGAAGAAGTATGCGAAAACTCTCTCCAAAATTATTAGCGATCTGATGGTAGATGTAAAAACTATGGCTGATGCCGCCGAGTATGATGCAAGGGCTATTGAAAATTCTGAGAGAGACTTGGAGGATGCCTAAGCCAAACTTGCTCTTGCACAATGTGACGCAGATAAATGTAAGGGGCAACTAGAAGAATTAAAAAAGCGCTATCACTCCAAGCTTGAGTCCCATAATCAAGAGCGAATTGATTTAAAGAAGCAGGCTGAGGATGCTAAATCTGAGGGTACTCGTCTCGCCCAAGAGAAAGCAGACTTAGCCAAAAAGAATGCAGAGCTTGAGGCTAAGTTATTGGAAGCTGATACGAGGGCGGTTCCTGCTGAAGAAAATGTAAACACAGCTTTGCAGCAAGTTGAGGAAGTCAACAAATAGC
Source organism: Allium sativum (assembly GCA_030737875.1). Lineage (NCBI taxonomy): Eukaryota > Viridiplantae > Streptophyta > Magnoliopsida > Asparagales > Amaryllidaceae > Allium > Allium sativum. Next base: position 24,325 of record JASFAX010000722.1, on the reverse strand, counting down.
TGAAAGACGCTCAAAGGGAGCTGAACGAGAGTAGTGAAATCATGGTTGGATTTTTTGCTCAGGTGATTCGTCACTGAAATCTTGCTTGGCTTAAGGACTGTCCCCTTCCCCTCGTGTATGCAAGGGATCAATTGGTCAAGTGGGAAAAAGCAAAGCTTGGGGTTGACTTAATTGATGAGGACAAGATGATGGAGAAGCACTTAGGAGGTGAAGAAACAACCCGCTTGGCTGAAGGGCGAAAACTTATTGTCGCTGCTATGGAGGAGGAAAGATGTCAAGCCAAGGGAAAGGATAAAATTGAAACAAGTTCTTCTTCTGCCACAGTCGAAACTGCTGTAGTAGAGGGGTATGATCCAGAAAGGCCAGAGATCCCCAAGGCTTCTTCCCTACCTTCTACAACTAGATTGACTCCCGAAGTCCCTGCTTCTCAAATTGAGAAATTTGCTGAGGGTATTTCTACTTTTTCACCTCAATTTGCCAATGTTATCTTGACCTTTTGTCATATTATTGGACAAACAATTAAAAGTCTCGTGTTTTCTCCCAAATTAATAACTATTACTTCTCGTCCTGTAGGTACCAAGTCAACTGATAAAATCAGCGACTCACAGAAGATAACCCCAAGTGAAGGGTCTATTGGAGAAACTCAGGAGAAGCGGGATGAAGTCGTTGTCTCCAAATCTAGAAGAGGAGTCGAGGACAAGAAAGAGGAGGTTGCTAACAAAGCTCCCTTGCCCCCATCATCGAGATTTCTGACCATGGGGAGATGATAGGTGCTCTGATAGAAGATGATGGTGATGAGGAACATGAAGAGGAGGATGATGTTATTGTGACTAGAGCTTCAAGGAACGCCGATGACATGACTTTAGCCGAGATAAAGGCCAAACAAGACAAGCGCATGCAAGTGAAAGTCAAGGAAACAGACCCCGAAAGTCTCAAGCCTCTCGCTGTGGTGCCTCCTGGATCAAGGTTAGTCATCAAACTATCAACTAGATCAATTACGGAGGAACTTGCTAAAAAATATTCTATTGATCCCACTGCTCCAGTTCCTGGTAAGAAATCCGTGGACTCCAGCACCCTAATTTTGGAGAAGAAGAAGCAAAAATGTATCATTAGTGAAGCTGACAAAAAGGAGAGAAAAGCTTAAGTCTTCCAAGAAAGCAAAGTCTACTCCAAAGCCCAAATGAATAGTGGCTTTGCCCTTTGTTTTATTTTATCTCCTGGTCCATTGTTGTTGTAGCGAGTGCGGCCCTCGCATCTTTTGTCTAGCTTTCCTGTGTAAATCCACATACTTGTGAATAACGTAATTTATTTCCTGCTACGTCAAATGTCTGCAAATTCATTACTTAGGTAAGAATGTAGATAAACAACATGTCATATTATAATTGTACAATAAAGCCATCATTACTAAATAGTAGACAGTATACATTGGGGACATGTGTGTTATGCCCCCAATTAATCCTGAACAGAATGACCAGCCAAGGCTTGTTCGAGATTGACTAAACTTGGCGATCAGTTGCCCCTGACTCTCTAGCGGGGAAAACTTTCCTTTGTCATTGATGCTTTTTCTTTTAGCACCTTTATACTATCCTGTCTCATAACTAGGTTAGAGTAACATTGAGGTGGTCTCTTATCGGGGTGCACCTTCACGTCTTAAGGGACGACGTCTTCCTGTCCTTTATACTCTCTCTCGTTTCATGAGAGTTAGAGTTAGGAATGTTGTCTTCCCATTCCTTCCGTCCTGTTATGCTAACGGTCGTTTCGTTTTCTCCTGCATGAGAATTGCTCTCAATTTTTTTTAATCTTAATTTAATGTCTAGCATTTCATGATTAGAATAGAACAATCATAGAACATAAGAATAGTGCAGGAAAATAAATGACATACAATATTTTTATAGTGGTTCAGCTAAGTCGTTGCCTACATCCACTTTATAATCCTTTGTTCATATAAACAGGCTTTTCAAGGCAAGTCGTGCCTCTTTACATAGTTTATAAAAACAAAGGGAATCAATAGATATTTAACTCAGATATCGCCGCAAATGCCGAGCACTCCAAGCTCTAGGAATCTCTTCGCCATCCACAGTCGTTAACTTGAATGTTCCCATATCAAGCTTCCGTTGGATGGCAAAGATCCTTCCCACTTTGAACCCAATTGGGTTGGAGGTGGGAAGACCCATTTCAACACTAAGTCCCCTAGTTCAAAGATCCTAATACGAACCTTTCTGTCATAAAAACGTGCTACTTGGCGTCAATGACTTGAAGCATGCAAGTCTGCTTCATTTCTTTTTTTTTCAACCATGTCGAGGGACTCTAGTAGGAGAGCTCTATCCGTCATTAGATCATAGAATGTTACCCTAAGAGAGGGGACTTTGAGCTCCACCGGCATTACTGCCTCCGATCCGAAAGAGAGTGAAAAAGGAATATGGCCAGTTGCCATCTTAAAGGTTGTTCTGTAGGCCCACAAAGCTAGCGGTAACTCATCTACCCACTTGGCTTTGGCCCGCTCCAACTGCTTCTTAAGAATAGATTTAATAACTTTACTTATCGCTTCAACCTGTCCACTTGACTGTGGGTGAGCTACAACGGTATACCTTTTATCAATCTTGTATTTTTGACAGAAGGTTTTAAATTCATCACTGTCGAATTGGGTTCCATTATCAGTTATGATGGTTTTCGGTATCCCAAATCGGCAAATGATGTTTCTAACCACAAAACTTATCACATTCCTTTCTGTGACTATGGTTAAGGGTTCGGCTTCCACCAACTTCGTGAAATAATCCAGGGCGATGATTGCGTACTTTGCTCCTCCTTTGGCGATGGGCAAAACTCCAATAATATCAATTTCCCACATGGTAAACGGCCATGGGCTTACCATTGAGTTAAGCTGAGTCGGAGGTGCTCGGGGAATTTTAGCGAACCTTAGACATTTGTTGCAGCGTCGTGAGTAATTAGCCGCACCTTTATTCATGGTAAAATATCCGTACCGCAATACTTTCTTCACCAAGGTTTGATCCCCGGTGCTGTCCCCACACTCAACTTTATGTACTTCTTGCAGTACACGATTGATGTCGTCGTGTGCTACACACCGTAATAGGGGCATAGAAAACCCTTGGCGATAAAGGACATCGTCCTGTAAAACATATGTTGCAGCTTTACGTTTTACAGCTCGTCTCTCGCTCTTCTTTGATGGGAGAATCCCGCTCTTGAGGAAGTTTTTTATTGGTGTCATCCATGACTCCCTTTCTAGCTCAGTTTCCAAGGCTAGTTCAATTTCCATTAAGTCGAAACTTGGCGATTCTATTATCTCTGTCGGAACCATCTCAGTTTCCTCTGGGTTGTCAAAACTTGCTAGCTTAGCCAGTCGATCCGCCTTCTGATTTTCCGCTCTTGGAATGTAAGTTATATTATAACGTTCCAAGTTGCCTAGCAGCTCTTCCACTTTTCCAAGATAAGTAACAAGCCGAGGTCCCTTGGTCATAAATTCCTTTCGAAATTGGCAGACAACTATCTTGGAGTTATAGAATATGTCCAGTGTTCTTGTTCATAACTTCTTAGCAAGTTTTAGCCCGACAATCAGGGCCTCATACTCGAAATCATTATTAGTGCCAGAAAACTCCAATCGCAGGGTATAGTAAATGGATCGTCGTCCAGGAGTGATTAAAACAACTCCGGCGCCAGATCTTCGATCATTTTTAGACCCGTCCGTATATAGCTTCCATGGACTAAGCTCTAACTCCTGTTCAGAAGCAACAACCTTATCATCCATTGTTTCTTCTTCGGGGATCGTGAATTCTGCTATGAAGTCGACTAAGACTTGCCCCCTTATTTATCTCCGTGGTTGAAAATTCAAATCAAATTGGCATAACTCGATATTCAACTTAAGTAATCACCCCGATGCTTCGGGTCTTTGCAACACTTGTCTTAAAGGTTGATCAGTGTATACAAGTATCGGATGAGCTTGAAAGTAACGATGAAGCTTTCGGGAAGCAATCAGGAGGCTATAAGCAAGCTTTTCTATTCTTGGATAATTACGCTCTACAGCAGCGAGTTTCTTTCTTACATAGTATACAGGCCTCTGGACCTTGTCTTCTTCACGCACTAATGCTGTGCTGAAAGCATGAGACGACACCGCCAGATAGACGAATAAATCCTTATGTTCCACAGGTTTTGGCAATATCGGAGGCTTCTCTAATATGTCCAATAGATTTGGAAAGCCTCCACACAATCGGGAGTCCACTCGAAGTTACGTTTCCCCCACTTTATCAAATCGAAGAAAGGGACACACTTATCCGTGGCTTTGGAGATAAACCTGCTTAATGCGGCAACTTTTCCTACCAGGCTTTGAACGTCATTAATCTTCAGTGGTTCCTCAATATTCCTTATTGCTGCTATCCGACTAGGATTTATCTCAACTTCTCGAGAACTCACAATGAACCCAAGGAATTTCCCTGATGCAACCCCAAATGAGCTTTTTAGAGGGTTCAACTTCATCCCATACCTTCGCATAATGCCAAATATCTCTGCCAAGTCTTTTCTATGATCGGGAGACTATCTAGACATCATAAGCATGTCATCCACATAGAATTCCATGGTTTTTCCGATTTGATTATAGAACATGCGGTTGACTAAGCGTTGATATGTGTTTCCTGCATTCTTTAATCCAAATAGAATTACCACATAGCAATATAACCCCAAGTCCGTGATAAAACTTGTGTGCTCCTCATCTGGTATATGCATTGGAATTTGATTGTATCCCGAATATGCATCCATAAAGGTTACGAGCTCGTGTCCTGCTGTTGAGTACACCAGTTGTTCAATAATGGGAAGAGGAAAGCTATCTTTCGGATAAGCCTTGTTCAAGTAAGAGAAGTCAATGCACGTTCGCCACTTCCCATTAGATTGTTTGACCAGGACAGGATTCGATATCCGGTCGGGATATTTCGAGTCCTTGATGAATCCATTATCCTTTAATTTCTCAACTTCTTCCTTCAAGGCTGCTGACCGCTCCTGGCCTAACATCCGCCTTTTTTGTTTGACCGGCGGGTGTTTTGGGTTGATACTCAAAGAGTGGCTCACAATAGCAAGCGATATCCCACACATATCAGCGTGAGTCCAGGCAAACACATCCAGATTTGCCTTCAAAAAGTCAGCCAACTCTTTCGCTCGAATTGGATCTAGCTGTGATCCAATCTTCATACTTTTGTCGAATCCGTATCATCAATGGAGATGTCCACTGTCGTTTCATTGGGAGTCGCCTTTCAGTCCTCTGGCTCCCTATCCTCTCTGGGATCTATATCCTCAAGTGCATCTCTGAGCGACTCTCTTGAGGCTGGACACTGAATTTTCCTTCGAAGAGGGAGAAGTACCCTGGGGTTCTATATTCAACCCCTTCATTAGCATCTTCAACTCTGTCATGTAGCAAGCTCATCTTGTTGCTTGATCACCTCTCATCACTCCTACTCCTGCATCAATTGGGAATTTAAGCAGTAGGAACCAAGGTGTAATACATGCCCTAAACTCTGCGAGGGTCGGTCGACCCAAGAAGGCATTGTTGGGTGACTCAACATCCAAAACTACAAATGGTAGGATTCTCACTCTCTGGCGATCTCCTTATCCTAACGTCACTGGTAATTCTACATATCCCATCGGAGCCGTCGACGCCCCATTGAAGCCTCGTATCCATCATTCGCAGGGCTTTAAGTCTTTCGTTTTGAGTCTCATTTGTTCAAAGGCTTTCTTAAAGAGGATATTAACCGAGCTTCCATTATCCACCAACACCTTATGGACTAAAGTGGGGCCTATGGTTGTAGTAATTACGAGCGGGTCTTTAGTCGGTGATTGAATCCATGTATCATCTCTACTATGGAATATGACGTCATATAACATCGTCTTTTGTTATTTCACTTGATTGATGTCTTCGAGGTTACTGCATTCTCCTACTTCAAAGTGCTTGGCGGCATTAGCGTACTGATCCATTGCTTTGAAACTATGGCTAGCTAAATGAGGTCTGCCTATAATGGTAATGATGATAATCCCTTTAACTTTCTATTGGGTTGTGGATTTGGAATTAGGCCGGTTTTGGTTTGGGGCTTGCCCTCCTTACCCCCTGTCCCGTGGGCCAACCTTGCACTCGTTTAGCTTCCTTCCAATAGCAATTTCTTAACTACAAATCTCAAATTGCGGAATTCGTTGATAGAATGACCGTGAGTTGCATAGAATAAACAAAACTTTTCTGTAGCGATCTTTTTTTCGGTTGAGTCTCTGGGTGGTGGCTTTTTATATTGCAATATGTTGTAAGTATACAAATACATGTTTTCCAATGTGTCACTTAACAGCGAATAGTTTTCAAAAGTTTGGAATCGTGGTCTTTTGCTGGCGTTATTCCCGCGATTCCTATTCGTCCTGTTGTCGTTGCCATTTCTGTTGTTATTACCTTTGTTCTTGTTGCCGACGTTCACCTCAGCTCTTCCTTAGCTATCGCCGGACTGCTTTACTGCAACATTGCTTCCAATATCTTCCTTAGAAGCTCCATCCGATTTTCTTTTTCTATTTGCATGGGCTTCCTCTCGTCTCAAGCAAATATTGTCTTTTTCGTAGAACAATTCCCTAGTAGGGGGCAGTTTTCTGGACTAGTAATCCCTGAATTATGTGCCAAGGTCGACTCATTCTATTAAGGTCATCAAAATGGTAGGTTCATGAGGGTCGCTGATTTCGGTAATAGCAAAGTTGAAACGGTCTAAATATGGCTTTAAAGATTCACTTGGAGCTTGTTTAATCCTTGACAACTCAATGACGCTTTTAGATTTTCAAGCATGAAGTCGAAATTGGTTCATAAAGTGCTCACTTAATTCTTTAAAGGTTGATATCAAACGTGGAGGGATTCGGGTGAACCACATCAGAGCCACGTCTTCTAGATAAATTGGGAAGGCCTTGCATTTTACAGCGTCTGGAGCTGTTGCGGCATTCGTGAACCATGCATATCTCATCAGATGTTGTCCCGGGTCGATCCTTCCTGAATACCGATCCATTTGTGGCAAATTAAATCGCAGAGGGAATTGGAAGTCAATATATCATCTGTAAAGGGGGTCTAACTTCGTTCAATGCCCCAGTCCTCATTGGTGTAGCGTCGGCTTTCGGACATGATTTGGCGCACTATTGCCCATACATCAACATTCGTTAATGCTGGCTCAGGCTCTCTGGTCCTAATGTTTGGATTACCCCTATACTTCTGATTAGGGGATGTCCTCCTATTTCTAGTGGCAGCTGCTCTACTCTGTTCCCTATGCTCCCGGCCATTCACGGGAGGAAGGGGTTGGAGGAATTATCCTTGTGTGGGATTAATAATATTAGGAACCCTGGGTAGAACGTGAGATCCGCGCATGGGCAGCAACATAGGTTCTCTTAGGCTCGGGTCGTCAGGTCCTAGCACACGAGCAACATCTTCGTGGGATCCCAAAGATCCAAAGGTCAACTGATCAAGATTTTGAGGTCGCTCAAGTGGCCTTCTTTCACGAGGGCACTTTTCATCTGAAGAGGATGACTGGTCTGCTGCAAGGCAGCGAGTTGGAGAGGGTGTCTTCTACCTACGAAGCTCGTTGATTTCCCTATTCATAGAGATCATGTTCTCTTGCATATGATGATTATCATGCTTGTAAGCTTCCAAAGCATCCCTAGTACTTTCAAGCATATCAAGGAGGCACAAAAAGTCTTTGTATGTAACTGGTGCAGATGGAACGGGTTGTTCACTAGTCGTCGCGGCCAACATCAGAGCATTGGTGGGTGCTCAAGTAGAGGTACCAGCTTTAGACATTCTTGGATCGGATCGAAGTAGGGAAGTGGAATCGGTTAGGTTCGGAGGGGGGTTTGAGCAGCATCAGCGTCTCTACTTCGGTTTGGGGTCGAGCCATCCATTCTGTTCAGAACAAACGGATCAGATCATCTTGCATCAATGCTCTGCCCCCGTGGCCTCGTTACAAACATGGCTTGCGAATCTTCGTTAACTTCATTATCCTGAGCACCTTGCACTTCTTTTCCTCTACTTTTAGCCATAATGTAGAATTCTTCAGTGATTAATCAGCAAATGTTTGAAAATATCGGAAATAGAGGAATAACTTCTTTGAATTCGAGGGTCCAAATAGTAGAACGTTAATCCCAAAAAGTAGAGAATTCAAAGATTTCTCAGTGAAATCACCAAAATGTTAGATCCAAAAATGGCTTAACACCCAAATTAGCAATAGTTCAAATAAAATGAAACCAAAAAGCAAAAGGAAACACACGATTTATTGTGGTTCGGCGTTAAAGAGCCTACGTCCACTTTCTACTTTTTGAATTGATGATTTGGATATAAGTGCACTAATGATTCTCACTCAAATCTACTCATATAATACATAGATCCACTCAGTTCTCTCAAAAATATAGTTTGAAAGATGGTTATGATCGGAATATAGTGATGAAATTCGGTTGACAAGAAGGTTTCAGTTCTAAAATTGCCAAAAGATCCTTTCAAATGCTCCTTGGAGGCATATTTATAGATGAAAAGTCTCCAAGGAGTGGCTCCGGTTCGAGGACACGTGGAGGACATCCCATAGGAATCGGGCTCGGATAGAACAGGATGGTGACATCGCAACTACAACGTGGGTGAACGTGGAGAGATGGCTTTCTAACCGCTCCATGTTTTCTGTAGTCATGGGGTGTAACTACTGACTACTGGTACTTGGTTCGGGCCAGATGTATGGAGGAAGGAAGGGTGCGGATCGAGCTTCCTCGACCCGATTCGAATCTGCCTCTGCTCCTCTGATTTCTACTTTTCTATATCTTGTTTTCGCCTGAGAACCCTGACCCGATCCGGAATTCAAATGCATGTCCTTCTAACCAACATTCTTCAAGAATTGGATCTGTGTCATTGTGTAGCCTATTTCACAAAGTAGGCTAACATTTGGTTAGTCTGGCTCGACTTAAACTGCTATGACCCATAAACTTGTACCAAGAGGTTCATTAATGTATTTTGTTCGACCTGAGTTTGGTAACTATGTACATGAGCCATTGCACTCAACCTTTTGTACCATATACACTCATTGTTGTGCACCAACCAATTTCACACATGCACCATGTATTTGTCACTGTGTTGGTTGTCCACCATTTTGTCTTGCCGTGAATTGTTGCTCCATTGTTTATAGACTTTTGTTGATATGTTTCGTGTATATGTGAACTGCTTTAATTGTCTGCATGTTTCATTGATAGAACTGATATAACAGTTGATCCTTCCACTTTGTTGTGTGTTAAAAAAACTGCACCGTTTTGAATCGTTCCTGCCATATTTGTATCTCCATGATCCCGATTTATTTCACTTTTACTTGTTGAAATGAATGTTTCCCCAAAACAAGATATTAAGCATACATGATGAAAACAGGAAATTTATTTGAACTCATGACTTATTTTCTGGTTTGATAATGAACTTCAATTTTCCTACATTTACATTTTTTTATCTCCTTGTCCTTTGAACTGCACCCATGTAATATGCCACTTGTATATTTGTTGTGTCACCATGTGTACATCGCCTGACTTCATGTTGTTCCTGTGTGAATTCCATCATTGTTGCCTTGGTCAAAACATGTTATCACTTGCACTTGGTTGAATATTGCTTGATCACATGAATTTGTTGATCCATATATGTTGATTTCTTCACTTGTTTTGTATTAACATACTTGACCATACACAGTTTTGCCATGCTTTCATATAATGCTGCATATGCCATTTATCTACACTTGAAACTAGTCTTTGTTTTACTGTTGCACCTTTGCTTGTGTCCAAATTGATGTTATTGATTATCTTTGTGTGTGTTGTCCACATTGCTTTGAACCTTGTACATGGCTCGACCATGTATGGCTATCATTTGCTTCTTGACATTTTATTTTATTTCATTTTGAGATATTCATGTTTGCTCGAACACTTTTGTTTGTCCATGTACTTGAGCAGACCAGTTTGCATTAGTGCTCGACCATTTGTGTTGAGCTGTATTCATTGATGATTTGGGGTTACCTCGACCATAATGATTATTGTTGCACTGAGTCGAGATGGTCCACGTGGCTATCCTCAGTTGCACAGTGTTGTATTTTGATTAGCGAGGCAGTGCACACGTGTATATTTATACACGTGTGTATATGCAACCATCAGAATAATTTTCCTGTCTTTGTATATCACTCCAAGTCAGAAAAATGATGAGAAACACACCAAAAATCTGAGGCAAATAAATTTTTATTTGCTTGTATTTAATTTTACTTTTGTTCCAGTATACTGTGTGCGCTTCTGTGACAGTATGAAGATCACTAGACTGGATTGGAGAGCAGTGAAGACAGAAGACTGAAAATGATGATGTTCATATGAGTCAGTATAGATGAGGGAACTGTATAGAAATATAAATGAGTGTTGAGTGAACTGTAGTGAGGAATTTCTGTATTGATTGTAGACGTGAATAAAAAATTGTACTATTATTTGTAATAACAAAATTGATTGAAATAAAATATATTTTTGTTATTCAATTCAATCTGTCTATTTTTATTTGAATTCCTTCAATATTATAATTTCATGTGTGATGTGTCATGTCAAAAATATTCAAATAAATTTAAGTGAATTGTAAATAGTGGAGTAATGAATATGTACTATTTCAATTGTAGAAATAAAATATTTATTCGAATAAAAACACTGTTTGTATATTCAATTCTGTATAGTAATGTTCTATTTTATAAATATTTATTTCTGTGTGTAAAATATAGAATAGTACTGCTTACTTTATAAAATAATATATATATATATATATATATGTTTGTTATCATCAAACAAAAATCTTATCGTTATACTCAACAACAACCCAATCCATATTGGCATATTTTCCAATGTATGCCTATAATTCATATTCAAATACATCCTAATTTATGTCCTAAATCAGTACTTACACATGTCTCAATTTATGCATAAATTATATTTTCCAACGTATGCCTAAATTCATATTCATATTATCCAACACAATATATGTCCCCAAATTCATATTCGTATATTTCCAAATTTTATGCCCAGATTTAGATCCATATTTTCCAATAACAATTATGCCCCAAATTATGTATTTCACAATAGTTCCGAATTTCACATGTTCGTATTTTTCAGCATTAGGCCTAGGCTCGAACGTAGCCTGGCTATATAAAAACAAAAGGGAAAAAGAGGGAGAGAAGAGAATCAAGAACAAGCATAATAACGAATCAATAATAAACTGATAGAAAAAGGCATAAACTGAATAGGCATATTATGACAAGATTTAACATGGTAACGATATGAACATATAAAAGCAGATCTGATAATTATGTCATAATAGAACTGATTGGACACTGATTCAAGATCCAATTTTTATATACATATCAAGATTACTATTTAAATATTTCGATCTAAAAATAACATGAACTCACAGTGAATAAATCTAAGGAAATGGATCCAAATTATTGTGAAGAACACATTGAATTTGTTGTTATAGCAATCGCTGAGTTTGTATAATGTTTACTGAATTAGATTCGGAGTAGATTAGGCCATTCAATCATTGTTGCAGTAGAGCTCCGCCGTCGCCGCCATTTTTTGATGAATAAAACGTAGGTTTAGGGTCCTTTATATAGGAGTACCGGATAAACCAAGACCTTTAGATTAGACCCGAAGCCATCAGAATCGTCCATGTTAGAGAAGCTTCCAGATCTCGGGTGGGTCGACCCCCCTTTAAGTGAGTCGACCCCGGGGTCGGCCCCTAGGTCGACCCAACAGGGTCTCGGATCGACTTCAAAATGTCGGCCCTTCCTCGATTTGCGCACCGGATTTCTGGTTTTGCTGATTTTTAAATATTTTTAAATTTTATGTGTATGTATCTTTCCTATATGCATACAAACTTCAAACCTTAATAACTTCTTCATACGGTTTCCGGTTTGCGCAAACCAAGTGTTTATCTTGACCAAAATTCCGAGATGGACACAATGGCGCAATCCATTTTACTTAATTCTGAATATTTAATTAAGTTTTCATTAATTCATTTGTAACAACCTGGATTTTTGGAAGGGGGTTGTAATAGCTCAGAAAGTTTTGGCATTAAAAATAAATAAATAATAAATAATAAAATAAAACAACAATAATAATAAATTAAATTAAGTTTTATTCGTTGAAATTAAACGTTTATATTTGGGATTTGGACGCCGATCCACTCTTGAATATAGTATTTGCTTTTAAAATTAATACAATTTTGATTTTGTAATCAGAGCGTAAATATTTTGCCAAAGTTAACGTTGTTAACAAAAACTAGTTTAGAATCTGTGCTTCGCACATGGGTCAGTGTTGAAATTTTGGTGAGATCGGTTGCATGTGTAAATCTGGTTCTGGATTCTTCTTACATGCATAAATAATGTTGCTTATTTTAGCGGTGCACCGATGGTTAGCAATGCATGTTCAATCATCTCCACTTTCCTGCTCAGGCCATTGATTAGTTCAAAAGGATGTCTGGAAAAATCTTGAGTTGTGTATTCATCAGGAAATTTTAGAAACACTTGTCCTTGACCTTCTGGAATTGTCTACACGTGTTATTTTCTAGCGGTGTCTGGGTCCTTTGCTGGTATATAAAATATAAGTGTACCCCTTTCATGCTTTCTCACCGTTTAATAGGAGATTATTTCCACAAAAATTGGATTATTCCATTCCAAATCAAATCCATTTCCCCAAATTTAGTCCGCGTCGTCGCTTTGGTTGAGACCGCCTGAGTCTTCGAGTTTCCAGGGGAAGCTTCATCCCCCTTTTAAATAGTGCTCTCCCTGTTTCGCCGCTCACCCACTTGAGGACGTAGATTTTCAAAGCTGCCATTGTTGGCCGCTGACCAGTTCCCGCTCCCAACTTCAGCATCCCTAAAATATGTCCCGCCTCCTCTCGTTCAGCTAAGATCTTGAAAAAGGGGAGAGACAGAAAGATGGATACAGCAGCAGCCACTCAACCATTGTACGTGCCTCGGTAACGCAACCACTCGAAGTCCATGCCTGCCAACCGAAACCACCGTAGCCAGGCTCACGTCCGTTGATTGCCACCCGCTCATGCCACCTTTAATTGCTCCGCTACATCGCGGTTCCTGTCCAATCTTACCGTCGTTGATTGCTGCGGTTACCTGCGTCTATCCGAACTTTGCTTCTCCATCGTCACCAGAGGTAAGCATAGCTTGCGATTAAACTTATTTCACGTTCCTCCATTTCGTATACGCACTGAATATGATTGCTATGTCGTTGGTTGTTATCACTGAGTCGGCCGCTTTGGGTTATTTTCAGTTATTAATTGTTGAGTTAGGCGCGACACACGTGTTCTATACCTGTAATATGTTGACTACCAATTGCTTTTTTATGGGCTGTGTTATCCCCTTTTTCACACAAGTTGCATGCTTGATATTTGATAAATTTGTAGTGAATTAATCACTTTAATTGCATTTATCAGTTTAATTTCAGAAGAGGGGTTTGAAAAGCTGCAAACATGATTATCTTAAACTCGTATACCCATACTAATTTACTGGCCATCTTATATTTTGAATTAGTAAACCGGGGTTAGTTTATTTGTCATTTAATCACTTTGCTTATATGGACAATTTTTTTATTATTATAAAAGTTAAAATCGCAGCTTGAGAATGACCAGGTTGTTTCTGTTTGATGACACCGGTGGACTGTTTGATTTTAACATTTCTCTTATGTGATTTTATACTTGTTAAGTATTTATTTAAACTTGATGCTTAGTTTGCATGCCCCATACATGCTCCATGTTGTGGTCTGCACTAGTGTATGTGATATTTTGACGCCCTGTTTTCTCCATATGTTCATCAAATGTTAAATCTTATTTAAGAGACCCTGCAATTGTAATAGAAACTGATGCTCATTTGTATTTATTTCCACTTAATCCCCTGTCAACTCCAGTATATATGCACATGCTCATTCGTATTGACTTATTCAGTTCCTGGCTAACTCAAGTATTCATTCATGACTCATAGCCTGAATCTATGTGTTATATATGCCTATGGTATACATATCTTGTTTACACCTACTTGGTTCATGTTAAACAGTATGGGTTTCATGGCAATATAATTTGCCTACTCGTCCTGTTTAACTAGGTCGTGCCTTGTGTCCCTCTTTGGTGTCTTTGGCATACTTGCGGGTCTTGTTAATTGATGTGCTTCTCTACCATATATATATATATATATATATATATATATATATATATATATATTGTACAACCAGACTATGCAATACAGTATTCTTCTTTTTCAGTATTTCATTTTCATTTTCCTCTTCATTGCTTTGGGTTAGCTTTCTCTCTGTAAATATGAATATGGAAGCATTAGCAGGATCGAACACTAGTTCTGACATTACATATGTATGATTCAAAATATATTCATCATGATGTTAAACTCATGAAAAGGAAACCAGACTTTACATTTAATTTTAAGATCACTTGACACATTTTGTTTACCGCTTTAGTCAAGTCTTAGTTTTCTACACTAAACCACTGTATGCATTTGTTCGGAGGGCATCTCATTGGTTATACTGGTAGATCACGCATGGATTAAAACATTGAATTTATTTCTGTCATGAAAACATGAGCTTTCCCTTCTTTTTATTGGCATTCATACTCTTACTTTTTGTATTCATGAATGTAACTTTTCCTTTGCTTATGTGTAATTTTGCATTACTGTTAACCCATACATGAGAATTTCATAACTTTGTCCAACTACGAGGACCATTAATTCAATGATATCACTGCTATGAACTGCACAGTGTTATATACCAAGATGACAAACTTGCGCCAACCTAAAATCTAATGAGAATTGTATCTTATACGTGTGCTTTATGATGTAAGTGACTCCAAGTATAGTTCTCCGGTATTCATCAGCTGTCAACTGTCCTTTACTTGAACACATACATGCTCTAATTTAACATTTCTCACTTTGGAGTCAGATAAGTTACATTAAACATTGTAATTGTAATTTATATACATCGCACATGTATGCATCTTGGTATATTTTGGAGCACATTTGTATCCTATTTGCAGTGTCAATTTTTTTAGATCAATGATAACATAGCAGTTGGATATGCTCATTTTTTTTAATGGCTCACAACATAAGATAGTGGAATTGAAAGATATATGATACAAACATAAAGGTTTGCAAGCGGGTTCCATTACATTCGAGAGTTGGACCAAGAAAAATAGATCACCCTTATTAATCATAAATACTTGGTTAAACAAATTTTACATGATTGTTGTCTCCTTGATTTCGAGTTATTGCTCATGCATGGAGCCACATCATATGCTCTGTTACCTACTGTGTTTCATGATATTTTAGTAGTCCGCAGGTTACTTATGTTAGAACCATTTCATATATCGTCAGATTAAACTAATTATATTTATGTGTCTATCAAAGTGTCTTTCTTGGAATAAGTTTAATCCTGACCTGAGTGTTTTGTGTTTTTGCATGGAATGCTCGGGTCAGGCCTCAAGTTGTAACGTCCCGTATTTTTATACGGTATAATAATTAATTTTATTTAATTATTTAAAATATGGTTTGGTAATTTAAATGGTTTAAATTAAAATAACTATTGAATATTTAATTAATATAATAATTAAATAATATATTTAAATCTGAAATAATCAGAATTAGTTGAATTGACAATATTGTGTGAACTGGACAATTCAAAATATACAATTCAGTTTGGAATTGAATTTGAATAACGAATATATTATTTAACCGAAACCTGAATGCATAAATATTAATATAATTTAAATCGAGCTCGAAATGGTGTTGCAGTTCATAATTTGACGATTCAAACTTTAAACGAACATACAAAATTCGTTTTAAGTCGGATTTCTGTGAAACAAGAAACGTTCGGAGCTGGTGAAGTATATTTTTGTAATGGAAGAGAAAAATCGAGATTTCGTCATGTAGATTCCGAGTTATGTCCAAATCAAAATCCCAGAAAGTCGCTATGGAATGTTTATAGGCCATAACGATATATTTAATTATAATTAAATACTATCTTTGAAATTGGACAAATCCTTTTAGACGTAGTTATAATTTAATTTTTAGAATTTTTCTGTAATTTTATTTCGTAAATTAAGCACTTCTTATTTTGGACTATTTTACACCCTATATCAACATTTCGGGGTTTCACAGAATAAGTTAGTGGACCTATATTTTTATATTTTTGGGATCCTGACACATTGTCCATCACAATGGTATGTTTACTTCTGCCGACAATAGTTTGTACAGGAATGAAATTCTTTATCACCTGGTGGTATGCGAAAACGTTATATTATAACTCCACATAACAAAAAGGGGCCACGCATTTCCTTTCTTCCGCAGAAAACAAAAACGTGGAAGTCCTTCATCCTCAAAACAATCAAAGGAAATCCCCACAAAAGCTTATAAATACACACCACCGTTGGTTATTTTCTTCTGTTGGCTACAAAGATTGCCGCAACTTTTAAATAGCAGTTAAACTAAAAATGGGGCAAGCATCCATTCACTCATCCTCCTCTCAATACATTTTACACTCAAACAAAGTAGCCATAAGCTCATTTATTCGCATGGAGCATGGAGGAAGAAGGCATCGTGAGTTCACCTGTACATTTACATGCAAAGTGTGTATTTTATTGTGTACTATTTGGGTTTCATGAGTAAAGAGGGAAATATTGGTGATGTAGTCTGTGGTTTCAAGTTACATGGGGTTTGCTTAGTAATACATACAGCTATGGCCATTTGTCCTGTACATTTCGAAATAATATAAGGAGGGCACGGTTGTTGTGTTGAGGAATGCAAGTTTTACGTGAGTTATACGGTGTTTTTTTAATTCTTGTGGAAGGATGTTGGAGGCACTATGTTGGAAACATTATGTTCGGCGAAGACAATGTAAGAAAGAGCAGGCGTTTGAAACAAGGAGGCCAAGAAGGAGCTGCTACTTTAAGTAGCATATGGAGGTGTTAACGGTGGGCTTGGGTTTTGGTTTAGTGGAGTATGGGTGAAATAATGAAGGATTTATCATTGGAGAAGATGGAGAAAAATCAGTGCAGGCATGGGTTATAAAGCGGTATTGGGCTGGGTTTAGTTCGTAAGCCCAAAGGAAAGGATTTTATTTTTTAGATATATATATATATATATATATATATATATATAACGAAAGGAGTGAGAAGGCCAAATGGGGGATGTATGATTAACGTGGGAGAGTGGGCCGGAGACTTGAATGCTAGGAGGCAGAAACAATTGATGGAGGGTCTTTAAAATGAGAATGGGATGTGCAAGACAAAAATTGGTAAGGCCCAACCATATAAGAAAACTAGTTTAATTTATTTAAAAATAGTGTATTTACTTTTAAATGGTATAACTGTATCATACGGTATCAGAATTTGATAAAACTGGATCCATTAGTATCGTATGGACGACGGCTACACACTGGAGCAGATTGGGAGTGAATTGAAGCTCGTTACAATTTATTGCAAAATAAATTGTCCGTCAGAATCAACAGACGCAAATAGTCATTTAACGGTTAACGCGAAATGTGAGTGAAACTCAGCAACTATGAACAGTTATATTTTTATAACGTATTCTTAGAACAGATAATTTTCTGGTTATTGCTATTGGTTAACTGTTTGGTTGAAGTGCTTATGTATTGGTTGAAATTGTAGAAAATGATATATATATATATATATATATAAATCGTTAATCAAATATTGATTCTATTAGCAGAATAATTCATGTTGAATGAAATCAATGTTGATTATATTGTTTAACATTTGTGGATGTAGGGAAATAGGTTGGAGGGACCTAACTGGGTTCCTCAATATATAAAATACTGTTTTATTTCATATATTGTGATATATGATGTGCTATATAACCTATTGTTGATTATGTGTGCTAGAATGATATCGATCATTGTTATTTGGGTATTTTAAATACCGTAAGAAATACTGGGATATAGAAAAAGGGATTCTCAAAGTGTATTTTGAAAATGAATTATTTATATAAAATCAATGGATTTTATATATAAAAGGAAAAGGATTTTATAAAATAAAATAATTATAAAATCAAAGAATAATTATAAAAGGAAAATATTTGTGAAACAAATAGGAAAAAGAAATATTTATTTAGAAAATAAATAGAGATAAAAGAAATATTAATTTAGAAAATAAATAAAGTTATAAAAAGGAAGTATTTGTAAATCATTTACAAATATATATTAAATGGAAATATTTATTTAGAA
The DNA here is from genome assembly GCA_030737875.1 of Allium sativum. Taxonomy (NCBI): domain Eukaryota; kingdom Viridiplantae; phylum Streptophyta; class Magnoliopsida; order Asparagales; family Amaryllidaceae; genus Allium; species Allium sativum. The sequence goes on along the minus strand of JASFAX010000722.1, from coordinate 6,029 downwards.
AATAAATATAATTATAAAGGAAATATTTATTTCGAAAACAAATAGATTATAAAGGGAAATACTTGAAAAATGAATAGAATAGTATAAAAAGAGAATTTTACACTAGGAAGGTTTAGACCCGTGCTTCGCACACAGGTATAACAGAATATGAATTTAAAGTGAATATTTAAGAGAAATCTGTTGTAACAGATAAAGTAAGAAGATTAACTTATAAATAAGGTTTTATAAATTAAATAAAATATTTATCATTGGATAAATAGAATATATAAGTCAGAACTTATATAGAGAAGTAAGAATCGATTTCAACATCGATATTTGAACTAAATATGGACGAAGAGTAAATTGGATAGGGTTAGTCAGTTAGAGTTAACCAGTTAGAGTTAACCAGTTAGAGTTAACCTGTTAGAGTTAATCCATTAGAGTTAATCGATTAGAGTTAATCGAAAAGGAGTTAGTCGATTAGAGTAATCGAAGTAGAGTTAAGAAATTAGAGTAAATCAAAGAGGAGTAAATCGAATATAATTTATTCGAAAGAAGGTTATCGAATATAGTTTATTCGAAGGAGGTAATCGAATATTAGTTATTCGAAGGGAGCTAATCGAATATTAGTTATTCGAGGAGAGTTAATCGAATATAGTTTATTCGAAAGGAGTTAGTTGAATAGAGATTACATGAAAGAGAGTTATACGTCGAATTTGATTATATCGAATTTGGGAAAGTATTATTTACTTTTCGGTTTTTAATAAAAATTTGTTTATTTATAAATAAATTAGTTGTTACCTTATTTATTCAAAATAAGAATTTAAGTAAGATTTCTAAGTTAGATATTTCAGAAGTAGGGTTTATAACGTTAGCGTTATAATAAATGTTTTTCATTAAAGAAGTAGATTCATAATCTGAATCCGAGAATTTGCGTAAGCAAATGTTTGTAGAAATTGGAGCAAGGAGCTTTGTCTATTGCAAGGTTAAGATCGTTGTTCAGTTAAGGTCTGAGAGGTAATTATACCCCAACTTGATTGACTTCCTTACTTAACTAAGAAATAGTTGAGGTTCGATGGCGAGAGTTGGTTAGAAATACGGTTAAGTAAATAAGAGATTAATGGATTGAGGGGACATAACGATGTTTTATACAACGTTCATTCGAAATCCACATAAATGAGTTTTGGAAACGTTTTCCAAACGTAACCAAAGATGTTTTCTAAACATAGAAAATGAAATATTTTGTTAATAAGAAATTAAGTAATAGAGTTAAGCAAGATTAGAAATAGACTAGAGATTAGTAAATTGAATGGTTTTCTAAGGGTCTATCTGATGTTGGTTTCGACCTTCGGGATTGATACTTAGGGAATTGTTCTCATACTAGTTTACAGTCAAAGACTAATAGTTGTGGAAGAATAGTGATACGAAATAAACTATGGAAATGTTTTACAGTGTTAATAACATATATTTTCTAAACATAGAAAATAAGGAAATATGTATATATATATATATATATAAGTTTGATTATTTGATCGATAATTCCATTTGTAAATAAGATCGTTGTGTGCACACGGACATTTTCCATTTGGTAGTTAAATCACCAACTATCAAAGTTTTTGACCATTTTAATGTTGTTAATATGGAGAGACCGGTTGGATTATTATCCGAAGAACCACTCCGTATTGGCGTTAGCGTAGCAAACCAAGTATGCTGAATATATTGAAGACGAAGTAAAGTGCAAAAGCTGTTGTATAAATCCTAGGTAGATATTGCCTATGATGGATGTATGGAATAGTGCCTTCGGTTTGTCCAGTCCCAGGACAAATCTATATGGAATAATGTCTGACAAAGTATATCTAAAGGGTCGCGTAAGTTGATCTCTTCAAACGTAGTTATGTTTGGTGGCGGAGGATTTTTTTTCTCTTAGCTGTATACCCGTGGTATTTTTGGTGAAATCAATTTGTGATTTGGCGGGTACGACGATGTGGTATTCCAATTAAATGAAGATATGCTATGTAAAATAGATAAGCGTAGCTTCTAGCCTCACATCCGAAAATGATAAAAGTCGGGCAGGCAGCATGGCTATGTAGTTCGCACCTATTAGGGTGTATAATCACCTATCTAGAGAATATTCATTTGCTTCTTAAATCTATCAATGTTGTCCCTTATCAGGAAATGGTTGCTGATCCCAATCGTTGGTGATATACATTTGATACACTCAAGCGAAATGAGTGGTCCGTCATGTCTGGCCTGGTTGCAAGATGTTCTTGTTGAACCCAGTGTATTCCTCTCTAGAGGTATACTATCAGAAGGTGGTTCCATACCTTGTCATAGTTGGAAATCCAATATCCAATAAGTGCTCGCGGTTTTGATTGTATACTATATATTAAGAATGTGAGATGAAAGCATTTCTGCTAGATGATTATTATATTATGGTTGATAGACACTATTATAATATCAAAAGGATTTTGATATAAAGATTATTTTGGATTCTCATAAGGGAAAAACCCGTTCCATTATATGGCGTGGTCTTATGAGATATCGTTTTACAGCTCAAACATTTTTAAATTGTTTTACTCACACCAGTCCCATGACTAACACAGAGATTATTTTATTTTGTTTTCCCTAAACTCTTGGGGGCCCAATTTTGTACGGGCAGTCAAGTAGTCAGGATTTTACAGATATACTTGGAGAGATTGGAGCACGAGGTTTCTGGATTATATAGCTATAGTTTATTCCGTTGTGTTGTAAGTGTTGTACTCTGATAATGTTACTGTATACATATACTGATTTTATTTGAAAGATATGTATCTAATATATGTTGTTCGTTCCGCTGTGAAATTCATGTTTACTCTGATGTAGTATGTTCTTCTTCTTCTTCTATTCTAAGTTTCAATCTTATCTATTCTCACCCTCTGTTTTCTTTCTATTAGTTTTCTAGCTTCCAGTGTAATTTGGGTTGGACTTGTGTTACTTGGTTAGCTCAAATTGTACCGGAATTTTGGGGCACTACACAAGTGTTACAGATGCAAGATTTTAGTTTTTGAAGAGGAGAGGAACGGGAAGACGAATGCACACGCAAGGCTCGACTGAAATGTAAACTTTTATTTATTAAAAGCTTTGTATTCATTATATATTTCTTCCGCTATATAAAATGATTGTAAACTCCGATATATTTTTTATATAAAATTTTATTTGTAAGCTACACTGTCATCATCTGCCTCTTTGATTCTATGTTAATTCCATTTAAACCCTATAAGCCAGTAACAATTCGTCGTTTTGAACGCTTTGAATTGGTTTGATCACCGACTTGGGGAGGTCAAAATGGCGGGTTGTTACTTTTGGTATCAGAGCTACGGTTCTTCTAAAACATGGCTTATTGGGTTTAGAACTCATTAGAGATAGGGTGGGAATACCCTAGAATGAGTGGAATTGATATAGAATCACTCTTGAGAGAGCGCAGTTTGGGTTTTGAAAAATACTTCGAATTTGACAAACGGGATCCGAGCGACGCCCGATTTGAAAATGGTTGTCAAACAAGAACTGAATTAGTTTTGAAATTGGCTCGGATCAGTATTTGAAATAAAGTAAGAATACTGGTGATAATAAATAGATAATATAAACAACTAAAAGTAAATTCGTTATTTTTCTTTGACAAATATATAGTTTGAATTGAGTACAATTCCCATTGAGATATTCTGTATGACGAGGATTTTGAATAAACAGATTAGTAATACCAATCCGTACGGGACGTTTGGTAATACTTTTCTGGTTACTCTCTTGACTTCTCATATGGAATATTCGGTTGTTTTTGAATGCTCGGTTTTGAAATATACCGGTAACTTAATGTGGTATAAGAGCATGTGTTATAACTGAATAATTACTGTTTGAAAGTATACTTCAATTACTGAATTGAAGTGTTTTCTAAGCTGACATGCTTTCATGATGATACTTTTTGTTCTCTTTCACAACTATTGTGATTTGGTTTATTTTGTCATGCTGTTTTATATTTGATATTTATTATGAGTATCATACTGATTTATATATGATACTCTGACTTAACTAATTTTATTGTATTGTTTTTATATATGATAATGTCGAATATCAGTTTTGTTTGTGATTACCATTTTTCCTTTATATGTGATGATTTATTTATTCAAGTCGTAGTTGAATTTTAAAGTGTTTTGATGTTATAAACACTTTGAACTTCATGACAAGTTTTATATGAAATTAGCATTTCAAGAATACTTTTGATTTTGGGATTGGGATAGATTGGACTATGTTGTACCAATGGACCAAAACTCCATCTTGGTCAACCAAATTCAGGTTTGCTACCTGAATCTTGGTGGTTTTTATTTCCGCCCATCTACCACCAAAGGTCAAACGGTCTACTACATTGGGCAATTTTGATGTTTTGATTGGGATTCCCGATCGGCGGGTCACATACTAAATCAGATGGAGGCGTGCGGGTCCCACGTGTAGTGCCATGAACGGGTAGCATACGGCTTCGCCTTAGACCGTCTTGGTTATCCTGGGTTGATCGCCATGTGTCATTATGGCGCTATGAGTGGATTACAGTGCGGATGTCTCGTTGCGCGCTCGAGCTCTACTACTGTGATTTTACAAAACTAGCGTCTGTTTATTTGGTATTTATGAGTCAAGTTACATTTATCCCATAATCCCCTAATATTTTATTACATTACTATAACTAATTTGATTATATTATCATATGATTTTATATATGATAATTGTTATGAGTATCGTATTGATTTATGTATGATACTCTAATTTGATTATATTATCATATTGATTTTATATATGATAATTGTTATGAGTATCGTATTGATTTATATATGATACTCTAATTTGATTATATTATCATATTGATTTTATATATGATAATTGTTATGAGTATCGTATTGATTTATATAAGATACTCTGATTTTATTATATTATCATATTGATTTTATATATGATAATTGTTATGAGTATCATATTGATTTATATATGATACTCTAATTTGATTATATTATCGTTTTATATATGATAATTGTTATGAGTATCGTACTGATACGCTGATTTGATTATACTATCGTATTGATTTTATATATGATAATTGTTATGAGTATTATATGGATTTATATATGATACTCCGATTTGATTTATATTATCATATTGTTTTACATATGATAATTGTTATGAGTATCGTATTGATTTATATACGGTACTCTGATTTGATTTTATTATCATATTGATTTATATATGATAATTGTTGTATTGATTTATACTCTGATTTGATTTACAAATGATAAATGCCATGAAGATTTTATCGACTTGATTGATTATCTTAAGATATTTACAAGTACCGCATTGATTCATATGTGATACTTTGTTTTGATTCATTTTATCATATTGATTTACATATGATAATTGTTATGAGTATCGTATTGATTAACATATAATAATCTGATTCGATCACATTGCTTTTACATATGATAAGTGCCATGAAGATTGTATTGATTTATATATGATACCCCAACTTGATTTATGTTATCATATTGTTTTTACATACGATAAATGCCACGTAGGTTTATTTCGCTCTTCATTGATTTATTTTATCATATGGTTCTTACATATGATAAATGTCATTAAAGATTTATTGGCTTTTATATAGTACTTTGACCTGATTCCATATTATATTTTTTATGGCATTTGTTATGGGTATCAAATTGGTATTTATATACTCTATTTAATTTAATCATATTTTATAGAATTATTATTATCGGAATCGTATTGATTCATATACGATACCCTTATTTTATATTAAAATGGGGAGTGGGTATCCTAACATATGCATTTTACTTGGGATAAGAATTGAAACTTTTGCAAAAGTGAGTGATCAAAGTTGAAAATTTCCTGTTGAAAAATCTAAATAAATCAGGGTAGAAATTAAGATGCGGCATTGGAGTTTTGAAATGTTATATTTTGATCCATTTAAAATGCAAGGACGCAATTTCTTTAAGGGGGAAAGTCTGTAACAAGCAGGATTT
>JASFAX010007130.1:0-27631 GCA_030737875.1 Allium sativum | reverse complement strand
AGTACTTTTTATGCATAAAAGGTAGGAAGTGATTGATGGGAACAAGAATAATAAGCGAATTTTGCATAGAAATAGGAGTAGTAATTGGCAGCACATGAAAAGAGAAATTAGTGTGCATGAAAGAACTAATTTAAGTATGGGCTAAAGTGTTATCTTATTTTTTCCTTGATTCTTTTGCAAACCTCTAAAACTTCTTATATTACTGTTAGATCAAAATTTGGACCTAACACCCAAATTGTTCTGAATCTTATAGAGTTCTAACTGAAGAAGGGAGAAAAAAAAATAACACACAGAATTTATAGTGGTTCGGCGTTAACGAGCCTACGTCCACTTTTTATGTTATTGATTATACTTTGAATGCTGGTACAATCGATGATTTCTTTCTAGCTCACTTTTACAATTGTGATTTCTCTCAGTAATCTAGTAATAAAACTGGTAAGAAATGGTAGTATGACAATAATGGCGGAATCAGTCCTCAATATTACCAAAAAGATCCTCAAATATGCCAAACTCCGGGCTATTTATAGCTAATTTTGTCAGGCGGATCGTGGTAACACGTGGCACGAATCCCGAGAACATCGGATCATATCGCTGCCGTTGAAGAAATAGTCAAATTAGCCGTTGTTGACAGGTGCCGCGATCCCCTTGAAAATCGGATCGAGCAAATGGGGAGGATCAGTAAAAATGACGGTTAGGGACACGTGTCGCTGGATCCGTGCATCTCGGATCGTTGAAGACTAGCTCATGTTTGAACGGGTCAGAGGCTTCACCGTGTATCAGGGGATCGGATCGGTCTATACTGGGCAATAATGCATGTACGGATCGAATCGCATAGAGGTGTCGTTTCGCTGATGAAGTGGGGGCGATCCGATGAGGGGCGATCCGATGGTGCGATCCAATGAGGGGCGATCCGATCCTTCATGCTCTTAGAGAACGTAGTTTCATACTTTCTTCTTGTGAATGAACCTGGGTGGCTTGGTCAGAAAGCTAGCAAACACTTTGCCCCCTCGAAGCATGTTTTATCGATGATGGAACATGCTTCGAAGCTATAAAATCGTCTTTTCACAACGAAACGCAAATCAGTGAACAATTCCTTTTCTGGGATCCTTCAAAGTCTTCATTCTCGAATCAGTCGGTCGTTTATCGATTCGGATCGCATGCTCGAGTCGCGGTCCGTTAGCAAGCCATTCGCCTCGTTCTTTGGTGAGCACTTGGGCCTCTTCACGGAACGGAACGAAATGGGCTTCTCTTCGAGACGTGGTGGGCTTTTGGTTCACGGCCCGTCTATTTTCGCGGATCGAATAAGACAAAAAAGGGGAGACAAATGGTCGCCCTTTTGCCTATATAATTCGATCCTCCTCTCCACTTTCTTCCTTTTTCTTTCTCTCGTATCGTATCGCCGGCATCATTGAGGAAAAACCCTAGTTTTTCAAACCTCCAAAAATCCGATTGTTCTCCCAACTTTTATAAAGGTAATCTACCGAAAGCATCCTTATTCGACATCGCTCTCATTTTTACGAGTTTTTTCGACTGGTTTGAGGGAGGAAACGATGGAATTTTGTGATTTTTGGGGAGGACCAGCGAAGCGCCATGGCTAATGGGTTCAGAGCTTGGAGTTTGGAAATGAGAAGGAGAGGAGAGAAACGGAGGAGGAATGAGAAGAGAGAAGGCCGGTTTGGATCGTGGGCAAGGAGAGGAGAGGGAGAAGATGAAGGCCAGTGGCGAGACGGAGGGTCGTGGTGACGGCAGTGGCGCGTATCGTGGGGGGCCGCAACGATCCGGCAAAGACCTCGATCACGCAATTTCACGATCCGCGAGAGGGTCGACCCCTACTGTCTCACGATCCGAGAGGAGGGCGATCCCTCTGCCCTGCGATCTGAAGGAGGGCGATCCCCATGCCCTGCGATCCGAAGGAGGGCGAACTGTTATACACGCCGCGATCCGACTCTTAGTTCACGATCCAAACAAATGTTGAACCTTAGACGATGCCTTGTCACCATAAAATTCTAAACAGTTGGCTAGGGCCTTGATATCGGACTTTCTGGACTAAATGACCACATAATTTGACTGCATATGATAACTAATATTTTGATGATCTTGATAACTTTTACGCTTTATCTTTAATGCATGCACAAGCACACACACCGGCACTTGCACACACAGGGGACGGATAGTTTTAATCTCATTTCTCATGTTTTCTCGCCTAGCAGTAATGTCGAATAATCAATCTTCTTCAAGATCCGCTACAGAAACGGAGTCCGAGGTTCCTGAGCAATACAACCCCGAGGTCCCTCCAATTAACCCAGGAGGTGAAGATTCTGGCTCTGAATACGAGGCAACGGAATCGAATCCGTCTGAAAGTACCTCATCTAGTGAAGAGTCTGAGATAGACAGGCGAGCTCCCGACGAGATTCCTGGCGCGCTTGGAATAGATAATATAAAGCTTAAAAGAATCTGTCTGGGACATGGGATTCCTTGGGATGATGTGATGACACTCGGTAGCGAAGACAGACCCCACTTAGCTCTGGAAGGGTATATGTAATCAGTCGAACCATGTGCTTGGTAGGAGCTATTCCTCCGTTTCGTTCAATCGCCATCGAGACTTTAAAACGACTGGGTATCGCTCCGATGCAGCTTCATCCTAACGCCTACGCATCTCTATACACCCTATATATTGCATACGCGGAGATCCTGCATACCGAACTCACATTCAGAGATTTGACATTCTTCTTTCTTTTCAAGCATCATTCCTCGGCAACCCCAAATTTCTCTTTCTTTGAATCGGTGGCGAATAGGAAGGTTTTGTACGATGGATATAGCAATATAGGGGATCCTAAGTCTGATTGGTTCTATATAAAGAAACAGGCCGGATGCTCAAGAAGATGGCTTAAATCAAGTAAACTTCAAGCTTTTAACTGAATATCTTGTCCAAGAAATCGAAGCATTAACATTCTTCCCCCTTTTTCTTTGTCTTAAACAGATCACGTCTTCCCGAAAACGGAGGGTCCGTTATACAACAATCGATTGTCTATTCTTCTTCAAAGCAGATCCGACTTTCTAAGGATCAAAAAAAGCATTACTGACGAGAATCTTCATAAGCATCATCTTCTGGATATAAGATTTGGACTTGGCGCTGGCGGCAAACCCTATAAGTACGTGCCCCCAACGGAGGGAGAGGGAACATCGCAAGCAGTAGAAACAACTAAATTTCGCAAGAGTCCTTCCCCGATAGTCATCCAAGACGATGAGGACCTGAATATATACAAAGGGGATGAGGCCCGCGGTGACAAGTCCAAGGAAATCCCAGTTTCTACTCCAATCGAACCCACTGTTCCCGATGACTTGACAGACGAACAGCTATTCAAAGAGCTGAGCAAAATTCCTTTGCCCGACGATGTAAATACAGAGAGGGACTTTGAAGGGGAGCCATTCTTCCCTGCTTCTGAGGAGGCCATCGCTCCAACTAGAGAACAAGAAACTAGTCAGATGAGCCTGTCTTCAGGCCCGGGTCTGTTGGGAGGAATTATATGGGATGCACAAATCACACACACTATCTGACCCCGCACTCTTATATCGTCAGTATTCAAAGTTTTAATATGCTCTTTTCTTTTTTGCAGGAAAGATGTCCCGCAGGCGATCTTATTCTTATCGTTCTCTTCGTGAGGGCACACCTAGTCTTCATCCGAGTACTGAGCGCTCTTGCGGTCCTTCTCACAAGCCAACTTCCTCGCAACCCCGGTCTCCACCGAAATCAACATCTGCCAAGCTCCCCAGCTATCCGGTAGCTCTTGCAGGGGGCAAGAAACTTCCTAAAGAGTTAACTCCTCCAAAGAGTGCACCTTCTCACAGCAGGTCGTCAAAAAGGCATCACGAATCTAAAGATAAAGGCAAAGATCCAATCAAAGAGTCTGAAAAGGAGAGGAGTGACATTGTCCCTTACAGCCAGCCAGAGTTGGCTGCCCCCGGGTCATGGGACTACATTTGTAACGACCTGCATTCTACGCATCGGAAGATCGTAGAATATTTATTTCTTTTTCTTAGTAAGTCGTATGGTCGTGTACTTTTGGGAAACGACTAGTAGGGTCATTTCCCATGTTCATGATTTTTGTCGATTTTTAAATGACCGTTTTGCCCCTAGTTGAACTTGTTTTGACCATAACTTTTGACTGGAAAGGAATTTTGACCTGAAACCACTTCCATTGGATCCGGATGATGGTTTACAATTCCGTAGAGTGGTCATATTAGCCAAACGGACTCACCGTTTGGGAGATATGGCTGAAACAAGTTTCAGATGGTGAAAAACAGCTTAATTGGGCTTAACCGGGTGATTAACAGCTAGGCCCAAAGGGGAATTTCGGGATTAGGAGTTTAAAAGGGCTGTTAGGGTTTGGAGAATACCTTTTTCTCATTTTTCAGCCGTCACTATTCATTCCTCTTAACCTAGCCATGGCCTCCACCCTCTAAATCTCTTCAAAACACCTCTTAATCACTTTCTAATTGAATATTAGGCTTAGCAAACATCAAATCAAGGAGTATTAGCACGAGAACCAAGGTAGAGCTGCTGTGTAAGATTGGGAACAGCGCCAAATCAGAGAATATTTCAGTTTTGGGGTTTTAGTGGTGGCAAAGGTGAGTGATTAGCTTGCTTTTACACTAATTACGGTTAATTATGGGTAATTAGTGAAGATTAGCGAATTTATACATTAATAAATTCTGGAAAAATTCCTAAAATTCTATAATGATGTTTCATGGCTCTGATAAAAATTTGGGCTAATTTGGATAAGTTTTGCTAATTGTATGCATAATCACGGTTAAGAAGGATTAAGGGGAAAACATGGGTTTCTGGGTATGTTTGATCTAAAGTATTTCATGTAAATGATGTTTTAATGTTTTTGATTGATTCTATATGTTGTTACTGCTGTTTGGAATGTTTTGTAATGTCATAGGAAGTTTAGAATGGTTGAAAACGCCGTCATTCGGCGAAAATAGCTTGCTGGAAAAAGTTGCAGATTTTCAGAACCGGTTAGGAAGAACACCCGATCCGAACCGGATAGGAGGAAGAGATCCGATCCGAACCGGATAGGAGGAGGAGAACCGATCCGAACCGGATAGGAGGAGGAGATCCGAACCGAACCGGATAGGAGGAGGAGATCCGATCCGAACCGAATAGAAGGAGGAGATCCGAACCGAACCGGATAGGAGGAGACACCCGAACCGAACCGGATAGGAGGAGGAGATCCGATCCGAACTGAATAGAAGGAGGAGATCCGAACCAAACCGGATAGGAGGAGACACCCGAACCGAACCGGATAGGAGGAGGAGATCCGAACCGAACCGGATAGAGGAGGAGACCCGAACTGAACCGGATAGGAGGAGGATGCCCGAACCGAACCGAATAGGAGGAAGAGACCCGAACCGAACCGAAGAAGACCATAACCCGAGATGCAAAGGTAGTCCAAATGGGAAGTTTGTACCAAGGATTCAGATGGGAATCAACGAGTTAACTTCATGATTGGGCTTTGCTGCGGGACGTGTGCTAAGGGGCTGTCGATGTCTGTAACTTTGGATCACTATGTATAGGGTGTACGTGAACGGATTCAGGGCCACAGTGGTCTAGGTACGACTAAAAGAGCTATAGACCAATGAAGTGGGGTCATTTGTAAAGGTTTAGTCATGACTCCATGGGGTAAGCTTGGTGGTAGCAGTAGTTGTACAAGCCGAACTCCGTCACTACTTCGATGGGTCTAGTGGTTGAAAGCGGTATACATCGTATGCTTTATGCACTGAGTGAGAGATGTGAGGATGGTTGCCATGATTGAATTGTTTGCTATCACTATGACATGCACACCCCCACCCCCGTATTTCTTTACACCATATGTTGATGGCACCTTAGAGTATTGTACAGTATGTAGTGCTAACTCTTTGGTTGCAGGTCCAGGTTCAGGTATGGTTTAGTATACCTGTTATTGTTCTGTTTAGCTGCTTATCGCTCATACCAGACTTTTTGTCTGACCCAGAGTTTTATGTCTCTTCTTATTACTCTGGATGCTCACACGAGCATACTAGAGACAGGTTAGTTGGTGATGTACGGGTAGATGATCCGGAGACGAGCAGGAGGCTTCCACGTAATATATATATAGTATTCTCCCTGTGTCGTTGAAGATCACTGCTTGGGCATTGGTGGTGCATCTTCCACTTTAGCTTTCTTTTGTTTAGAGACAGTAGATTTTGAAAAGTTGTAATAAGCTGTATTTGGATTTCCGCTGCTCTGATGTTGACATTTATTATTAGTTATCAGCTTATGCACTGTCTCACCTGTTTTATGTCAAGTATGTTATTATTATATTTTATTCCATGCGCTGTGAGACATTCTACAGGTTCCTTGATTAGTTCATTCTCTTCTTTCTTTTCTTATGACGACCGTTCCGTGCCAGCTGGAGATGTGTACATCGCACACTTGGAGGAAGTGTCGGTTGGTGCGGGGCGGGCCGTCACACTTGGTATCAGTGCTCTAGGTTGCGTAGTTAACCTAGGGAAGTTATCAGGGAGAGATAATATACGTATACGAGAGAGCGTATTTGTGGTTATTTTGGTTTTCAAAAGCTGTATATATACTATTAGTAGTATAAGAATGAAGTCGTACTGCACTAGCACCACTATGGAATCGTTAATCGTTTCCTTTTTCAGATTGACGATGAGCCGAGATACTAGAGGTGCTGGTAGGGGAGCCAATAATGGGAATGCTGCTGACATGAGGACGATGTTTACTGACCTCATGAGAGAGATGCTTAGAGATGTACGGAGGGCAGCTCCCAATGGTGGAAATGGTGGTGGTCCAATAGTGCAGGCGCCAAGAGTCGACTTCGCCAAGCTGAATAAGGATTATACTAGCCTTGGTGGGAAGCCGTTCCACGGAACGGAGTCGGCCACAGATGTTCAGGATTGGTTGGATAGTTGCGAACGTATCTTCGAGGATTTGGGTATCGAGGATGCGATGAAGAGAAAGCTAGCCTCCCGTCAGCTGCAAGGGCGGGCAATGAATTGGTGGAATGCTATAAAGGCAGCTACTCCCGAAGATCAGATTACTTGGGGGCAGTTTAAAGCACGCTTTAGCGAGAAGTTCATTCCAGCTGCTCAGAAGTCAGTGCTGTTTAAGAAATTCTTGGAGCTCAAGCAGAATGGCAGAGCTGTCTCGGAGTACATTGCTGAATTCGACTTTGTCAAAGTATGGTTTCCTTATGTACTGCCAAAGAAAATGGGTTATCTCTATTGATCTGCAAGTGAACGTTAATCGGGAAATGCTTACTTAACCACATACGTGAATGCTAGTACTATTCTGAGTCGATTGTGGGGAAAGCATTAAGATCAGAGAGTCTCTACCCTAAGCCGAAGACTGAGGTTGCATCCGCAGATGAGCCAAAGCCACAAGCAAGTGGTGGAGGCAAGGGTGGTTCCCAGAACAAAAGAAAGCAGAGTCAGACTAAGGATGGCCAGAAGAAAAAGAATAAACAAGATGTTGAGTGCTTCAGCTGTGGTAAGAAGGGCCATTATGCTAGTAATTGTCGGGCCAAGCCAGCGGATAGGAAGTGCTTCAACTGTGGCCAAATGGGACATCACAAGGACAAGTGTCTGCAACCCCCTAAAGAAAAGCAAATGGTGAAAGCATACGCCCTTAATGCTATTCCTTCTTCGTCAAATGCCCCAACTGCGGCGGAGAAGGGAAAGAATGTCGTCATTCAAGGTATGCTTTCTGTTTATGATGTTCCTGTTAGAGTTTTGTTTGATAACGGAGCTTCCAGTTCTTTCATATCTAGTGACCTGGTAGATAGGTTGGGATTGGAGCCCAAGATTGTCGATAGACCTTTAGTAGTGACGAACCCGATTGGTGGTTCTACTAGCCTTAGCATGATTTGTCGTAATGTGGTCTTATCGAGTCATGGATGCATGTTTGTTTGTGATTGCTTTGTTTTGGGCTTTACTGGGTTTGGCATTATTTTGGGAGTAGATTGGCTCCAAATATACGGGGTGGTGGTAGACTGTGAGGGCTTTTTGGTGACAGCTAGAGCGGATGATGGGCGGAGGATAGTGTTTGGTGGTCTACCCAGTGAGGGGGTATTGGCTAGTTTTCTAAACTCCCTCGACATTCCGCATAGTGAGTTGTCAGGTTTGCCCGTGGTTGGCCAGTATCCGGATGTTTTCGAAGAAGTGACCGGACTTCCACCACACCGAGAGATTGAGTTCCGTATTGATTTGGTAAAAGATGCTAGACCTATAGTGATGCCACTTCGTCGTATGGCACCAAGGGAGCAGCGAGAGCTCGAGGTGCAAGTCAGCGATCTTTTGAAGAAGGGATTTATCAGAAGGAGTGTCTCTGAATGGGGAGCACCAGTTGTGTTTGCTACCAAGGCGGATGGTTCCCTTCGTTTGTGTGTAGACTACCGCGAGTTGAACAAGGTGACGAGGAAGAATAAGTATCCTCTCCCGCGGATAGATGATTTGTTCGATCAGTTGAGTGGCGCGAGAGTGTTCTCCCAGTTGGATCTCGCGATAGGTTTTCATCAGCTTGGAGTGGAAGCTGAGAGTATAGCTAAAACGGCATTTCGAACGCCGTCTGGATTTTATGAATGGTTGGTTATGCCATTTGGGCTGACTAATGCCCCGGCATATTTTGTGGATCTTATGAATAGGGTATTCAGAGATCAGTTGAATAAGTCTGTTCTTGTGTTCGTGGATGATATTTTGGTTTACTCAAGGAACGAGGAAGAACACAAGGAACATTTAAGGACAGTGATGGAGGTGTTGAGGAAACACCAATTGAAAGCAAAGTTTTCTAAGTGTCACTTCTGGAGGAAGGAAGTGAGATTCTTGGCCCATGTTGTTTCAGAAAATGGTATCGCCGTGGATCCTGCTAAGGTGGCTACGGTGCAAGATTGGTCTACGCCCAAGAGTGCAACAGACGTAAGAAGTTTCTTGGGATTAGCGGGATATTATCGTATGTTTATCCAAGGCTTCTCCAAGATAGCAGCACCGTTGACTCAGTTGACAAAGAAGAATCAAACTTTTGTTTGGAACGAAAGGTGCGAGGATGCATTCAAGAGTCTAAAAGAAAAGTTGACAAGTGCACCAGTGTTAGTCATTCCCAAGGGGAGTGAAGAGATGACGGTATATACAGATGCTTGTGGTACCGGACTAGGTGCTGTGTTGATGCAGGGTGGTAGGGTTGTAGCTTATGCAAGCAGGCAACTGAAACCGCATGAGAAGAGGTATCCTATCCATGATTTGGAATTGGCAGCGATCGTATTCGCATTGAAGATGTGGAGACATTATCTCTTGGGAGAAAGATTCGAGCTGTTTACTGATCATAAGTCGCTGAAGTATTTTTTCTCTCAAAAGGATTTGAATCTTCGTCAGAAGAGGTGGTTAGAGTTCTTAGCTTCATATGATTTCGACATCGCATATACACCGGGAAAGGGCAATGCGGTAGCCAATGCGTTGAGTCGAAGACATGCCAGTTTAGGGGCTATGTTCCTTGAATGGAAGCAACTGGAGTATATCGCGGGGTTTGATTTCAGACCAAAGTGCGAATTGGACCCAGAAATGTTAGCATGTTTGACCATCAGACCCACTTTAATTGAGAGGATCGGCTCTAGTCAGAGGGACGATCCTAACCTATTGGAAATCATCTCCAAGTTAGAGATGGGTATCGATGAGGAGATGAGCAAGTATGGGCTTGATCAAGATGGATGGCTTAGAAAGAATGGAAAGCTCGTTGTACCCAATGTCAATGGATTGAGAGATGAAGTGCTTAGAGAATGTCATCACTCAAAACTGACTATACACCCCGGTGGTAATAAGATGTATCGAGACATGAGACAGACTTACTACTGGGAAGGGATGAAAAGAGACGTTGGGGAGTATATATCCAAATGCATGAATTGCCAGCTAGTTAAAGCCGAGCAAAAGAAGCCTAGTGGGTTGTTACAGCCATTAGAAAGTCCCGAATGGAAATGGGAGCAAGTCTCGATGGATTTCATCGATGGTTTACCAAGGACTAGATCGGGACATGATAGCATTTGGGTGATTGTGGACCGATTAACCAAAAGTGCAAGATTTATACCAGTCAGATCGACCAGAACGGCAGCTAAGTTAGCAGAATTGTATATGAAGTGGGTAGTGAGATTCCATGGAGTACCTAAAAGCATTGTGAGCGACCGAGACCCGTTGTTCACTAGTGGGTTTTGGAAGAGCTTACAAGAAGCTCTAGGGTCAGAGTTACATCTCAGTACCGCATATCATCCTCAGACCGATGGTCAGACGGAGAGGGTGAATCGTATTTTGGAAGATCTCTTGAGAGCATGTATATTGGATTTTGGTGGATCATGGGATGACCATTTGCATCTAGTAGAGTTTGCATATAATAATAGCTACCAATCCAGTATCGGTATGGCTCCGTTTGAAGCTTTGTATGGAAGACCATGCAACTCACCATCATGTTGGATAGAGACTGGCGAGAAGTTTATGCTTGGACGAGATGTGGTGAGGGAAACTTCAGATAAAATCAAGACCATTCAACAACGAATGAAGGCTGCCCAAGATAGGCAGAAGAGTTATGCCGATAAGAGGAGAAGAGACTTAAAATTCTCCGTTGGCGACTTGGTGTTTGTCAAGATTTCTCCGTGGAAGAGCGTAATACGATTTGGCAGGAGAGGAAAGTTGGCACCAAGATTCATTGGCCCATTCCCTGTTCTCGAACTAGTCGGGAATTTGGCATATAGAATTGACTTACCAGACAAGATGGCGGGAGTTCACAACTTATTTCATGTTTCCCAGTTAAGGAAGTTTGTGCACGACCCTAATGTGGCTATTTCGCCTGATCAGTTGGACGATATCGAGGTTGAACCTGAGGCGGTTGGGAACCGTAGGTATGCGTATCGTTGGGAACGATACGAAGCAACTTCGAAGGAAGGCGGTGAAACTAGTCAAAGTCCAGTGGGGTGAGGATAAGAAAGACTGTACTTGGGAAACAGAGGAGGACATAAGGAAGAAGTATCCAGAACTCTTTGCCTGGTAAGATTTTATTAGCGATTTAGTTTTCCGCATGCTAGGTTATGTTTGTTTTGCTTGTTTTGCATGTTTGGTTGCTGTGAATGATTATTAGGCATGCGGGATTCATTGTTTGTTTCTTTGTTAAGGAATTTCGGGGGCGAAATTTCTTAAGGGGGGGAGAATGTAACGACCTGCATTCTACGCATCGGAAGATCGTAGAATATTTATTTCTTTTTCTTAGTAAGTCGTATGGTCGTGTACTTTTGGGAAACGACTAGTAGGGTCATTTCCCATGTTCATGATTTTTGTCGATTTTTAAATGACCGTTTTGCCCCTAGTTGAACTTGTTTTGACCATAACTTTTGACAAGAAAGGAATTTTGACCTGAAACCACTTCCATTGGATCCGGATGATGGTTTACAATTCCGTAGATTGGTCATATTAGCCAAACGGACTCACCGTTTGGGAGATATGGCTGAAACAAGTTTCAGATGGTGAAAAACAGCTTAATTGGGCTTAACCGGGTGATTAACAGCTAGGCCCAAAGGGGAATTTCGGGATTAGGAGTTTAAAAGGGCTGTTAGGGTTTGGAGAATACATTTTTCTCATTTTTCAGCCGTCACTATTCATTCCTCTTAACCTAGCCATGGCCTCCACCCTCTAAATCTCTTCAAAACACCTCTTAATCACTTTCTAATTGAATATTAGGCTTAGCAAACATCAAATCAAGGAGTATTAGCACGAGAACCGAGGTAAAGCTGCTGTGTAAGATTGGGAACAGCGCCAAATCAGAGAATATTTCAGTTTTGGGGTTTTAGTGGTGGCAAAGGTGAGTGATTAGCTTGCTTTTACACTAATTACGGTTAATTATGGGTAATTAGTGAAGATTAGCGAATTTATACATTAATAAATTCTGGAAAAATTCCTAAAATTCTATAATGATGTTTCATGGCTCTGATAAAAATTTGGGCTAATTTGGATAAGTTTTGCTAATTGTATGCATAATCACGGTTAAGAAGGATTAAGGGGAAAACATGGGTTTCTGGGTATGTTTGATCTAAAGTATTTCATGTAAATGATGTTTTAATGTTTTTGATTGATTCTATATGTTGTTACTGCTGTTTGGAATGTTTTGTAATGTCATAGGAAGTTTAGAATGGTTGAAAACGCCGTCGTTCGGCGAAAATAGCTTGCTGGAAAAAGTTGCAGATTTTCAGAACCGGTTAGGAAGAACACCCGATCCGAACCGGATAGGAGAAAGAGATCCGATCCGAACCGGATAGGAGGAGGAGAACCGATCCGTACCGGATAGGAGGAGGAGATCCGAACCGAACCGGATAGGAGGAGGAGATCCGATCCGAACCGAATAGAAGGAGGAGATCCGAACCGAACCGGATAGGAGGAGACACCCGAACCGAACCGGATAGGAGGAGGAGATCCGATCCGAACTGAATAGAAGGAGGAGATCCGAACCGAACCGGATAGGAGGAGACACCCAAACCGAACCGGATAGGAGGAGGAGATCCGAACCGAACCGAACCGGATAGAGGAGGAGACCCGAACTGAACCGGATAGGAGGAGGATGCCCGAACCGAACCGAATAGGAGGAAGAGACCCGAACCGAACCGAAGAAGACCATAACCCGAGATGCAAAGGTAGTCCAAATGGGAAGTTTGTACCAAGGATTCAAATGGGAATCAACGAGTTAACTTCATGATTGGGCTTTGCTGCGGGACGTGTGCTAAGGGGCTGTCGATGTCTGTAACTTTGGATCACTATGTATAGGGGGTACGTGAACGGATTCAGGGCCACAGTAGTCTAGGTACGACTAAAAGAGCTATAGACCAATGAAGTGGGGTCATTTGTAAAGGTTTAGTCATGACTCCATGGGGTAAGCTTGGTGGTAGCAGTAGTTGTACAAGCCGAACTCCGTCACTACTTCGATGGGTCTAGTGGTTGAAAGCGGTATACATCGTATGCTTTATGCACTGAGTGAGAGATGTGAGGATGGTTGCCATGATTGAATTGTTTTCTATCACTATGACATGCACACCCCCACCCCCGTATTTCTTTACACCATATGTTGATGGCACCTTAGAGTATTGTACAGTATGTAGTGCTAACTCTTTGGTTGCAGGTCCAGGTTCAGGTATGGTTTAGTATACCTGTTATTGTTCTGTTTAGCTGCTTATTGCTCATACCAGACTTTTTGTCTAACCTAGAGTTTTATGTCTCTTCTTATTACTCTGGGTGCTCACACGAGCAGACTAGAGACAGGTTAGTTGGTGATGTACGGGTAGATGATCCGGAGACGAGCAGGAGGCTTCCACGTAATATATATATATATAGTATTCTCCCTGTGTTGTTGAAGATCACTGCTTGGGCATTGGTGGTGCATCTTCCACTTTAGCTTTCTTTTGTTTAGAGACAGTAGATTTTGAAAAGTTGTAATAAGCTGTATTTGGATTTCCGCTGCTCTGATGTTGACATTTATTATTAGTTATCAGCTTATGCATTGTCTCACCTGTTTTATGTCAAGTATGTTATTATTATATTTTATTCCATGCGCTGTGAGACATTCTACAGGTTCCTTGATTAGTTCATTCTCTTCTTTCTTTTCTTATGACGACCGTTCCGTGCCAGTTGGACATGTGTACAGCGCACACTTGGAGGAAGTGTCGGTTGGTGCGGGGCGGGCCGTCACAACATCCATGGTCCCGAGATTCAAGGTAGGATGGAAAAGCCGCGGGAACAATTCCCAGACATTTTCTTTGAAAGGATGACGTTTGTTCCAGCCTTGGAACTGGTCCGTAAGAACTGGGATAATGAAGTTGTCGGGCACATCCGCCACGTAGCCAGGCAGTATGAGATGATGAAGAAACATGCAGTTAACCTTTCAGAAGTCATTCGAACGCTTGAAATAGAAGCACATAGATCTAAGGCGAAACTTGATAACAACGAAAGGGCCAGGACAAAGATGGAGAAGGACCTGGAAGATGCTCAGTCCCTACTCGCCTTAGCGCGGAGAGATGCCGAAAATTATAAGACCGAGTTGGAGAATGCTAAGAAACGCTTTCATTCGAAACTTGACTCCAATAGCCAAGAGAAAATGGCCTTAAAGAAGGAGGTTGAAGATCTCAAAATGGCCAACATTGAGTTGAAGACGGCAGAAGGCCATTTTGAGGCTGAGAGAGTTGCTTGGGAGGCAGAAAAAGCAAGTTTGAAAGAAAGCTTAACTCTGGCTGGAGCGGAAAAGGTGATTTTACATGATCAAGTCGCGGATGCGGAGAGACGGGCGGCTCTCGCTGAAACGAATGTTGAAAGTGCCCACGAAATGGCCACTGCTTCCAACAACAAGCTCCTCGAGAGAGAGAAGGATATCGAGGGGTTTGAAGAGATGATTTTTCACTTCCTTGGCTAAGTCCTCAAAACCCGCAACATCTCGTGGATCCCGGATTACCACGTTACTTTAGCCAATTTATGGGAGGCCATTGTTGAGGGTGAAAAGCAGAGATTGGGAGTCGAAGAAATTGATGTAGATGAGTTGATGAAGAGCATCTTGAGGGATAACGAGCCTGAGGACCTGGCAGAGGGTCGTCGTCTGATTCAAGCGGAGATGGAAAAGGAAAGGGCCCTGGCTAAGGGTAAAGGCAAAGCTGATGAAGGTTCGAGTTCAGCCGTGGAGCCCAAAACCTCCAGAGTTGAGGAGTACCATCCTGATGATCCACTAATCCCATTGGGCCTAACTCCTGTAGTTGTTGGGGCCCCTACAGCTACCCAAGAAGGAGGATCTGCGGAAGGTATCTCCCTTTTTTCTCCACAATTCGTCAAAGCAATTGTGAATTGTCGTCGTCTGGTAGAACAACCAACTGAATTAGTAACGTGTGTTCCTCATAATACAGGTGGCGAGCCCGTCAACAAGGATGCTGAAAAAGAAAAAGAGGCGGAGAAGGAGGCTGTCTCACCAGGTGCCGGTATTGATATATCAGAGCAGGCTGAGGTCACAACAGTAGAGAAAAGCATCCTGGCACCTAGTACCGACGTTCCCAAGGATGCTGAAACCATCGAGGCCTTGAAAGACATGGATGGGCGCCATGTAGAGGATGAGGAAGATATTATTGGCGCCAAAGAGACCGACGACGATGACGACGAAACATTGGCCAGCAGAAAAGCTAGGTAGGAAAAAGTGATGGCTTCGAAGAAGGTGGGAGAAGAGGCTCTGGACGTAGTCCCTATCGCAGAATTTGATCCCAAAACCGGGATGATTTTGAAAATCCAGCCCAAATCCATCAGCAGACAGCTTCATTTTGCGAATCCTGATGATTTCCCGGCTTCCCTTTCTGACAAAAGGAAGAGAAAGGAGGTGGAAGAGGAATCTTCTGAAGAGTCGGATGTTCCTCTCATAGACAAAAGGAAGAGGAAGAAAGGGGATTAATCCGATGCCGACAAGGCGAAGCTGGAGAAACAGAAGCAGGAGAAGAGGCCAAAGCGTAAATAGGATATTGTTGCTTGTTTATATTTTGTCGTTAGGTTTTTCCACTGGTCAAGAAATGTAATTATGAAACTGGTCCACACTTTCCTTTCTAGGTTGTTTTTCACTTTGTAGGTTTGCAGTATATAAATGAAAGTTTATCTCTTTTTGCATCCTTGTGTACCTGTATTCAAATAAACTTTTCATGTTTAGTCATAGACCATCTAATGATAATTACAAATCAGTCAAACAACAGAAAGAAAAATTTTCATGCTGCATTGCTGCATTAAAGTTCATGTGTATACGCATATGACCCCAATTGCATTATTTGCAGGTTGCCCCTTATTTCTAAATATGGGGTACCTAGAGAATTTCATAAGATAACTGTTCTTGTGGTACCGAATTTCTGGCACCTTTCTCAGTGCTTAACCATAGACTCCTTTATACTCTCCTGGCGGTTGCCGGGGTTAGAGTTCAAATTCAATAGTTCAGTTGGTTCTTGTTCCTTCAGCAGGGAAGGAGTTTTTTTTTCAGCGCTTACTCTGAGACGCTTTTTATACTCTCTCTCTCTGGAGAGTTAGAGTTCGAGCTCAGCAATTCATTCGCTCCCCGATCCTTCAGCGGGGATGGAGCTCTTTCTCAGCGCTCAATCGGAGACGCTTTTTATACTCTCTCTCTGGAGAGTTAGAGTTCGAGCTCAGCGATTCATTCGCTCCCCGATCCTTCAGCGGGGAAGGAGCTCTTTCTCAGCGCTCAATCGGAGACGCTTTTTATACTCTCTCTCTCTCTCTAGAGAGTTAGAGTTCCGTCGAGGTGGTTCCGATCATGGTACACCGCCATGACTTATGGACATCCGCTTTATGTCCGTTATGTTCCCTCTCTGCTCTGGAGAGTTAGAGCGCTATCAACGATATAATTTACTTTATTGTATCCTCAAAATTTTGACTTGCGATTACATTCCATTCTGATGGAAGGCATTTATGATTGTATGCTTCTGGGATCGTTGGATTATTCACAGCGATTTCCATAAAAATAAACAAGCAGATAAATAAAGGTGCAATAAAGGTAAATGACACACAATATTTTTATAGTGGTTCGGTCGAATCATGACCTACGTCCACTTTATAATTTTTTTTGCTTTAAGGAATCAGACTATTCTAGGCAAGTCATGCCTTGTACATGGTTTTCAACAAAGCAAAAGAATAGATTTGAAACTTTCATGTTAAGTATGGCCGTAAATGTTGGGCATTACACACTCTGGGGATTTCCTTTCCATCTACGGTTGCCAGCTTGAAGGTTCCATTATCAAGTTTGCTCAGAATGGAGTACGGTCCATCCCACTTCGCTCCCATATGAGTTGGGGGTGGAAAGACACGTTTCAGAACCAAGTCTCCGGGTTCCCAGGTTCGGGCTCAAACCTTTTTGTTGAAATATCGAGCGACCTGTTGTTTGCATCTCACGGCACGCAGGTCTGCTTCATCCCTCTTTTCTTTGATCATATCCAGGGACTCAAGGAGCAATTCATTATTGGTCATCGGATCATAATAAGTCACCCGGTGAGAAGGTACCTTTATCTCAACCGGGATGACCGCTTCCGTTCCAAAAGCAAGGGAGAAGGGGGTATGTCCTGTTGCCGATTTATATGTTGTCCTGTAGGCCCATAGTGCCAAGGGCAATTCATCAGCCCACATGGCTCTGGCCCGTTTCAGTCTTCTTTTCAGAATGGACTTAATCACTTTATTCGCCGCTTCGACTTGTCCGTTCGATTGCGGGTGCGCCACAGAGGTGTACCGATTCTCAATGTGGTATTTTTGGCAGAAATTTCTGAATTCAGCGCTATCGAACTGAGTTCCGTTATCCGTTATCACAATCTTTGGAATCCCAAATCGACAGATGATGTTTCTAACGATAAAGTTGATCACTCGTTTGGTTGTGATTGTAGTTAGTGGTTCAGCCTCGACCCACTTAGTGAAATAATCCACGACCACAATAGCGAACTTTGCTCCGCC
Source organism: Allium sativum (assembly GCA_030737875.1). Classification (NCBI taxonomy): domain Eukaryota; kingdom Viridiplantae; phylum Streptophyta; class Magnoliopsida; order Asparagales; family Amaryllidaceae; genus Allium; species Allium sativum. The sequence goes on along the minus strand of JASFAX010007130.1, from coordinate 10,105 downwards.
CCTTACTATGGGGAGACTTCCAATGATATCAATTCCCCACATAGCGAATGGCCATGGGCTCATCATTGTTTTTAACTGATTAGGAGGTGCTCTAGGTATTTTTGAAAATCTCTGGCACGCATCACACCGTCATGCGTATCTTGCCGCATCCTTGTTTATGGTAGGCCAGAAATAACCATGCCGCAACACCTTTTTTGCCAAAGTTTGCCTTTCAGTGTGGTCGCCGCATTCGCCTTCGTGTACCTCCTGCAGCACACGCTTGATGTCATCGTGAGCTATACACCGGAGGAGGGGCATTGAAAACCCTTGTCTGTAAAGAACTCCGCCTTGCAGAACGTATCGGGCAGCTTTACGAATTACTTTACGCCTCTAGCTTTTCTTGGTCGGAAGCGCTCCATTCATCAAGAAATTCTTTAGAGGGGTCATCCACGATTCCCTTTCTGGTTCCGTCTCTAGTATTAAATCGATTTCCATTTGATCTATACTAGGGGACCGAAGTACTTCAACGGGGGCCAGCCCGGTCTCTTCAGGATCGTCGGAACTTGCCATCTTTGCCAACTTATCCGCCTGTTGATTCTCTAACCGCGGAATGTGAGATATGTCGTACTGATCAAAATCGTTCAGCAATTCCTTCACTTTCTTTAAGTATAAAATCAATCTCGCACTTTTAGCTTGGAATTTTCCAGTAACCTGGTTCACAACTAACTTGGAGTCGCAAAAGATGTTCATCTTTGTGACCTCTAATTCCTTTGCGATCCTTAATCCGGCTATCAGGGCTTCATATTCGGAGTCGTTGTTAGTGGCGTGAAACTCCATCCGGATAGCATAGGATATCAATCGTTTCTCGGGAGTTTCAAGCACTATTCCAGCGCTGGATCTTTCGTCATTCTTAGCGCCATCAGTATATAATCTCCAGGCATTGGGATCGAGAAGTAACTTTGAGGGATCAACTTCTTCGTTTTCTATATCCTCCTCTGGGACAGTAAACTCTGCTATGAAGTCGGCTATCACTTGCCCCCGAATTGACCGTCTGGGCTGAAAGTTCAGATCAAATTGACTTAACTCAATGTTCCATTTGAGTAATATTCCAGACGCCTCTGGTCTCTGTAGGACTTGCTTGAGTGGATGATCGGTGTATACGGTAATGGGATGCGCCTGAAAATAATTTCGAAGCTTTCTAGAGGCGATCAGTAAACTATACGCCAACTTTTCTATCCTTGGATAATTACGCTCTGCTGCCGTTAATTTTTTGCTCACGTAATACACAGGTCTTTGGACCTTATCTTCTTCTCTTACCAACGCTGAGCTGATCGCATGGGATGACACTGCCAGATACACGAATAAGTCCTCGTGATCCATTGGCTTAGATAATATCGGAGGTTTCTCCAGGTGCCTTAGTAAGTTCTGAAATGCTTCTACGTAGTCGGGCGTCCATTTGAAGTGGCGTTTTCCCCGCTTTATTAATTCGAAGAATGGGATGCACTTATCCGTAGCCCTGGAGATAAATCTGCTTAGTGCGGCTACTTTTCCTGCAAGGCTTTGCACATCCTTAATTTGCCTAGGTTCCTTAATGTCTCTGATTGCCGCGATCTGGTCTGGATTAATCTCAATCCCATGGGAACTGACGATGAACCCCAAGAATTTTCCGGAGGCGACACCGAATGAACATTTTGTTGGGTTGAGTTTCATTCCCTACTTTCAAAGAATGCTGAACATTTGTGCCAAGTCCGTGGTGTGATGGGAGGATTGCTTGGACTTAAGCAACATATCGTCGACGTATACTTCCATTGTTTTCCCGATCTGGTTATAGAACATTCTGTTGACTAAACGTTGATATGTAGCGCCCGCATTCTTCAAGCCAAAGGGCATCATTACATAACAATATAATCCCAGATCCATGATAAAACTAGTGTGTTCTTAATCTGGAACATGCATCGGAATCTGGTTATATCCTGAGTAAGCATCCATAAATGAGAGAAGTTCATGACCCGCCGTCAAGTCCACCAACTGGTCAATCCGGGGTAACGGGAAACTATCTTTTGGGCAGGCTTTGTTCAAATCCGAGAAGTCGATACACGTTCGCCACTTCCCGTTAGCCTTCTTTACCAGGACTGGATTTGAAATCCAGTCTGGATAGGTCGAGTCTCTGATAAATCCATTACTCTTTAGCTTTCCAACCTCTTCTTTCAAGGCAGCGGACCTCTCTGGGCCCAACATTCGCCTTTTTTGCTTTACGGGAGGATGTTTAGGGTTAATGTTTAATGAATGGCTCATGATTGATGGGGATATCCCGCACATGTCTGCGTGGGTCCAAGCAAATACATCCAAGTTATTTTTTAAGAAATCCGTCAGTTCTTTAGTGAGATTTGGATTTAACTAGGATCCAATCTTAAGGACCTTCTCTGGGTCACTATCATCGATCGGTACATCCACAGTCGTCTCATTGGGTGTCGCCATTCTGCCCCCAGGTTCTTGGTCCTCTCTGGAATCTATATCCTCGGGCAACTCTCTGGGCGACTCTCCAATGGTTATCCTCTTTAGTTGCGATAAGATCTCCGCCCTTGTAGGGGGAGAAGCGCCCTTGGTTTTTATGTCCCCTCCATTGCGAAGTAACATTAGTTCGGCAACATAACATGCTCGTGCGGAAACCTGATCTTCTCTGACAATACCAATGCCAGCTTCTGTGGGGAATTTCAATAATAAGCACCAGGGGGCTATACAAGCTCTAAACTTTGCGAGGGCCGGTCGGCCCAAGAAGGCATTGTAGGGTGATTCAACATCCAAAACCACGAAGGGAAGGATTCTCACTCTCTGGCGTTCTCCTTCCCCAAGCGTAACCGGTAACTCTACATAACCCATTGGAGCGGTGGATGCTCCGTTAAATCCACGGATCCATCCTTGACAGGGCTTCAAGTCTTTTATTTCGAGGTTCATCTGGTCGAATGTCCTTTTGAAAAGAATGTTGATGGAACTCCCGTTGTCCACTAAAACCTTATGAACAGTGGCCGGTCCAATAGGTACTGTGATTACAAATGGATCTTCAGTCGGAGCATGGACTCCAATGCTTTCTCGTTCTCGGAAAACGACATCGTCGGTCATCATCTTTTGTTGCTTTACCGGGATATTGTCCTCGGGGTTGCTACACTCCCCTACCTCGAGGTGTTGCTTGGCTGTATTGACATATTGATCCAATGCCTTGGAACTATGCCCGGCGAGATAAAGTCCTCCGATTACGGTATTGATAACAATATTCTTTCCCTTTTGCTGGGCAGTTGGCCTGGCAGCAAGTTGATTCTGGTTCTGATTTGGGGCCTGAACTGGTTGCCCCCTATCTCTGGGCGTTACTCTGTATTCATCTAATTTTCCTTCTCGAAGAAGCCTCTCGAGTACATCTCTTAGGTGATGGCTTTCATTTGTCGAATGGCCATGAATCTGATGAAAGAGACAAAACTTCCCCGTTTCACGTTCTTTCTCCATCGAATCTCTGGGAGGTGGCCTCTTATTCTGGAGGACGTCATACGAATCCATGAAGATATTTTCCAGAGTATCATTTATTGGCGTATAACTCTCAAAGGCCCTGGGACGAGTCCTTCTCTGGGAGTCATTCCCTCGGTTCCTCTTCCGGTTGTTGCCATTACTATTATTATCATTGTTTCCTGACTGACGACCACCCTGATTCCGATTTCCAACATTAACTTCAACCTTTCCCGAGCTGTCTCCTGTCTGCTTAATGGCATCATTGCTCTGGATTTCCTCCTTATCGGACGTTTTTTCCTTTCGGTTAGCATATACTTCTTCCCGACGTAAGTGTACGTTAGCTTTTTCGTAGAATAATTCTCTAGTGTGGGGTGGCTTGCCTGCCAGATATCTCCCAAATTCAGTGTCTTCATCTACTCCATCAATCAGAGCTGCGACAACGGTTGGCTCATGGGGATCTTTAACTTCAGCAGCGACCAAATTGAAACGGTCTAGGTACACCCTCAAACTCTCGCCTGGTCGCTGCTTGACAAGGAACAAGTCAATCACACTCTTTGTCTTTTGTGCATAGATGCGGAATTGTTCTACGAACTTTTCACTCAACTCCCTGAAGCTAGAAATCGGTCTTGCTGGTAAGCGAGTAAACCATAACAATGCTACATCCTCCAAGAATATGGGAAATGCTTTGCACTTGACAGCGTCAGAAGCTGCGGCAGCGGTCATTGACCAAGAATATCTCATCAGATGCTGGACGGGATCAGACCTACCCTCGTATCGGTTCATCTGTGGCATGTTGAAACGCTTTGGGAAAGTCGCATCCAAAATATCATCAGTGAAAGGGGTGTGACTGCAGTCAATTCCCCAATCTTCATTCCGTTGTCCACGGCTATCTGCCAGAATTTGATGAATCATGGCTGCAACATTTGCACTAGTCAGCGGAGGTTCAGGGTCAGTGCTTCTTGCTCGGCAGGGTTCTCTAATCTCTCTTCCTGGAGCAGTCAAAAAATCCGGGGCTCGGATAGGACTTCGTTGCCCCCTGCTACCTTGAGCATGTGCGCGGCGACGGGGCTGAGGTAGTCTGTTCTGTACAGGACTGTCCACACCTCGAGCTCTGGGAGTTGCGGCGTGATCGTTCACATTATGGTTTGAGGGCCTTGCACCCAGTGCCTCTTCTTCTCGTGACGGCAGGGTCCCGAACCGAAGCTGCTCTATGTTTTCGGCTCTCTCATATGGTCGCCGTGGAGGTCTCGGCGATTCCTCTGACGAAGAAGAATATCCTGGAGTGAGAGGACGAGATGGCGGCGTCCTTTGCCTTACGAGATCATTAAGCTTTCTATCCATAGCGGTTAAATTTTATCGCAGAACGGAGCTTTCCTGCCTTTGGGCAGCCAATTCATCAAACAGTCTCTCCCACATTTCGGAAAAGTGAGAGAGATCCCCCTCAGTGACGGGAGCAGCAGGGTCATATTGATCATCATCACTTTCTCTTATGCGCAAAGAACTTGAGCCAGGTCGAGCGGAGGGGCCAGGACGGTATGAGCGAGCCATAGGCTCCTTTCCAGGTCGAGTTGTAGTCCGATCATCAATTCAGATCGCTGTGGATCGAGGGTGGTGGCTCGCAGTGCCCCCTTGGGATCGGTTCGTGGCCAAGGTACGCGGAGGATTCGAGGCGTTACCTCGGGATCGAGTAACATCCCCTTCAGCAGTCCGGATCGCCTCGTTTTCGTCAACTCGAAGCGTGGCGTCTTCATCGGATCTGTTCGCCCCCTGCGCTCCGCGATCCAAAGTTTCCTCATTGCCTAGCTCATGCACGCTTTCTTCGACTGCTTCATTCGTGGTTTCATTGGTTCGTGAAACTTGTACTTCCTTAGATCTCTTTCCAGCCATGATATCCGAGTCGCTGGAATCTTCAAAGAACTGAATAGTGAAGCTTTAGGACTGTTTTCTCGGTGAAAGCACCAAAATGTTAGATCAAAATTTGGACCTAACACCCAAATTATTCTGAATCTTATAGAGTTCTAACTGAAGAAGGGAGAAATAGAAAATAACACACAGAATTTATAGTGGTTCAGCGTTAACGAGCCTACGTCCACTTTTTATGTTATTGATTATACTTTGAATGCTGGTACAATCGATGATTTCTCTCTAGCTCACTTTTACAATTGTGATTTCTCTCAGTAATCTAGTAATAAAACTGGTAAGAAATGGTAGTATGACAATAATGGAGGAATCAGTCCTCAATATTGCCAAAAAGATCCTCAAAAATGCCAAACTCCGGGCTATTTATAGCTGATTTTGTCAGGCGGATCGTGGTAACATGTGGCACGAATCCCGAGAACATCGGATCGCATCGCTGCCGTTGAAGAAATAGTCAAATTAGTCGTTGTTGACAGGTGCCGCGATCCCCTTGAAAATCGGATCGAGCAAATGGGGAGGATCAGTAAAAATGACGGTTAGGGACACGTGTCGTTGGATCCGTGCATCTCGGATCGCTGAAGACTAGCTCATGTTTGAACGGGTCAGAGGCTTCGCCGTGTATCAGGGGATCGGATCGGTCTATACTGGGCAATAATGCATGTACTGGTCGAATCGCATAGAGGTGTCGTTTCGCTGATGAAGTGGGGGCGATCCGATGAGGGGCTATCCGATGGTGCGATCCAATGAGGGGCGATCCGATCCTTCATGCTCTTAGAGAACGTAGTTTCATACTTTCTTCTTGTGAATGAACCTGGGTGGCTTGGTCAGAAAGCTAGCCAACAATTACGAACAGGAAGGAACATTAATTAGCAATAAATTTGATTGTTTATGATGATTAAGTTAATTAGTTGTGCATTTATGATTCTGTTTGGTGTGCTATTGAAGGGATTGTATGTAATGAATTCCTGTTAAACATCAAAGCAGCGAGGCGACACAAATGCATAACTAAAAATTTAGTGATGTCATTTGCGATGACTATCTTCGATAAATATTATGATCATCCATATGGCAACAGTAAGCTTTCGACACCACAATATCTAGTGATGCTTATTTTTTTTGTTGCGTGTTTTAACGGATAATTTTATATTTTGTATTGAATACTTTAATTGTCGGTTTATCCACCATTGTATAGTAATACTAGTAGAAAGATAAATGTCGCAACCTAAAATAAAAATAAAAACTAACTACACTAATATCATTATAATAATTGTCGTGAAAATGCAAACTTTTGGTCCAACCGTAAAGTACAAAAAAGGCCCTTGGACAGACTATTTAAAAATTAAAATTCTAAAATTTTGTTCCTTTGTTCTTTTCAACCACAAATTGCAGTCACAAAACATAATTGTTTGATATATTCAACGCTCTTTTTAAGCTAACCATCAACTTTAAAAAATTAAGATTTTAAAATTTTGTTCGTTTGACCTTTTCAAACCTAAATTGTAGTAGCGGAAATATAATTGTTTGACATATTCGACATCTTTTTTTATGCAAACTATCAATTAGAAAAAGCTATCTAACCGTTGAAAGATTCAAACTTTATTACACTATATTCGCACTACCCATTTATTCAAATTTTAACCTTTTAATCTGTTTATAGTGTTTAATATTTCTAATTCTTTTTCTTGAGTGATAGTTTATAAATTAAGAAACACTTGTACAATTTACATGTAAAAAAATGTAAAATCATAATATTTCAAAAACAATAATCCACGCGCGAAGAGCGTGCCGTTACGCTCGTTTATATAATTAGTAATCGAGGAAGATGAACCATAATTTGATTATAAAATAAGAACCAGAGACTACATCCCATATGAAATTGTAATGATTAATAGCATCAAATCTAGCTGATAATAGGATTTGAATGGATTATTAGTGCAGCCTACTGTATATGAGTGCATTTTAATTTTTAACCTCAAAGACAAAACTAGAAAGAAAGCCATCATCGTTTAGTTAGAATTGTTTAGGCTATTACAAGAATATGAAATTCTGAACGAAAAAGAAAATCGAACTGTCAACTGGCATATTATCTTGTCACTACTTATATACTCATTTGTATTTCTGTAGGATATATATTTGGTTTCGCATGTTCTACTTGTTTATGTTAATTAGCATCATTTTTAATGAAGTCCTGTTTGTTCTTACCTTTGTATAGGGATTAAAAAAGGTTTACAAATCCATCATTTCAACATGTTTTTTAAAGCAAGAATACACCTGAAAGGATTAATATATGAATCGAACAGTAGACAGAAAACAACCATATTATACATGATATATGTTGCTAGCTGGATCCAGATCCTAACTAAACTTTCGAGTAGCAACAAACACTGATATATGCATGTATATGCTCCTACTCACAAAAAAAGAACAGTCAAACATAATCCATCATTATCAATGGACGTTTGTTTAAAAGGTGCAACCACAAACAAAATTGTTATCATGTTTCCATAAAATGTCTGAGAATCCAAACGCGTTCATTCAATCAGCACTTCCCATAATTTTGCATTAAACGGTTACACGATTGAGAAAAAACTTTGTCATTTATGTTCTATGATAAAGTGATCACGCTAACAGTAACAAAAATATTATTATCATTCATTCAATCATGCTGGACATCAAGTCTAGATGACTAATTATGCATGTTTCATCTATAAGTTTTGAAATATGATATGTTGTTGTTATGTTTATGCCTAGTCATGTGGCTCTCTTCTAAATTCTGTGATCTGAATGCCATGAAATAAGATTAAAAGCTATTTATGCTTATTCATTCCAGATTTAATGTATCTCATTTTTTCATAAATATTAAACAAACAATGATAATATATATCCTTAACTATGGTTGCCATTAGTACTTGGATATTTGAGGAAACTACAACATTTGTAACTTTAAGTAATAGCAAATATATGATCAATAGAAATAAATTTAACCACTTTCATGTAATTTTTTGTTTTAGCAAAACACATTTAGTTTATTCAAAGATTGAAATCCAAATGCTTCTATGTAACTAAAACCAGGGTTTCCATTAAGCCTTCAATCCATGGACACCTTCACACGGAGGCCATATGTGTCGACCTGGTATTTCCAATTCTGATTTTCTTGCATCTCAATGCATTGAAAACCAAAAGGTTGGCAAACCCCATTGAATTCTTTATCACAAGCCAAGAGTTACAAATCAATTCCTCTACCCAGGCAACAAGGCATAAACCCTGATTTTGCAACTATTAGTTTTCAAATCTTCCCTAGGATAGCTTAAAAAAATTAGATTAGTTTTAAAATTTATTATGAAAATAAGTCATTTTATACTATATCAGGAGCCACATGTACAAATGATATTTTAAATGGAGACGGTAAACTATGTAATTTGAAATGACTTCGGTGTCGGTTATTAGAGAAATGAAATGCAACTATTTATAATTTTATCTTTTATAAGTGATACCCGGGATTCATCAGTTCTTTAGTCTAATACCTGTTGGTATATTTTGATAATTATTTTGAATAAAATGTATTGCCCTATTTTGGTGTAAAGCCTAACTGAAGTGATCTAATTTCACATTAGAGTTAAGAGACAAAAAATTTATATTATCATGGGCTTAATACGTAGATAGCCCAGCATTTTAATTTTTTTGAATAGTCAAATTACAAAAAGTCAGTCTTATAAATAAGGGGTTATGGTCCTCAAATTACGCAAACTTTTCTTTAACCATCTCCTTTAGAGAGTTAATTTCAAATATATGGTTTATGTCAGTTTGGAAGACCAAACTAAAATCATGTTTTTGGCAATAATCAACCATGAATTCAGGTACAACAGTAATTAACTACAGATTTAGGTATGCTTTCGTTTGTTTTCAAATAAATCAATATGGGCTTCATATTTAGATCTAGCGTTTCATAACCGATTATTAATAATGTATATTGAAATCCTAACGAGCGATATTAGAGCGATCCATAATTAGTTTGAGGAGAATGTTAATATCTATCGAAATAAATGAACCAAATGTCTGCAGGTTTAACGATCTTTTTTTCTATTCATCAGATGCTTTTCTTTTTTGTTCCAATATATGTACATAATTCTTGAAATTCATATTTCTGGCTTAGCAACTGAAAGTCATTTCCAAATTATGCATAAATGGCTACTAATTCAAACAGTAACTTTTACGTGAAAGAATACATGACACGGCATGTTATAATTGGCACATGGCTAATGTGAATTCTTTTGTATTAATTTCTCTAATATGAGATATGGTGTGATTCACTAAAGATTTGGAGTATTACTTACGTAAAGTTAGTAGGAAAAAAAGATGTTTATTTTCTTAAAAATCAAAAAAAAAGCCTGGTAGCATGCATGCACTATAACATATATATCCTCATTTATCCAAACTTCGAGTTTTTACCGACATCCGTAATACTTTTAAAATCGTAGCTCAATTATTTACTGTTCAGACATTTATTCGAACCGTTAAATTTAAACATCTAATAGATTATTCTACGCATGTAGGAATGAGCTTAAATTTTGAATAGATGATAATATATATGTTGATTGAATATCTAGGGTAGGGATGCTACAAAACAGAGGTACCTCGAAACGCTCCTCATATATATATATATATATATATATATATATATATATATATATATTGAAAATGAGATTCTTCG
>JASFAX010007129.1:0-27631 GCA_030737875.1 Allium sativum | reverse complement strand
TAGCCGCCACCAATTAGAGAGGAAGAACAGTGAATCAAATCAGTTCTATTCAACTTTAACAACGAATCTTCTTCAAAGGAGAGCTAATACAACTTCAGAATTCAGAACTCAAGACCCTCTTTGAGTTGTGAGTTCGATTTCTTTAATAAAACAATTATTAAATTAATTGGATTAAGTTATGATGAGGATTATATGGATGTGATGTGAATTATTGACCGCATATTATGATTATGTTGTAAAATTTTAATGTTACCATATATATATTCTATGATGTTATGTTGTGAAGTTATCATCCATGTTGTAAAGTTATGATGCCATCATCTATGTTGTAATTTTATATAATCAAATCATCATGTTGTTCATATGCTAGTTGGGTTCATATGATAAACCATATGTATTTATGCAAGTTAGGATGTGAATTGAGGCATAGATCATATGCAAATTATGTATAACTTTCATGAAACCTCTTTTATGTGAATCGGATCTAAAAGTTAGGCTATGACATGTTTGAGTTATAGGCTAAATCCTACCTGCTAGTTTACATGTTTAGATGTAAGTTTACACCATTGTTATGTTGCATAAATCATATATGCAAGTTTATATAAATATATGAGTTTGGAATATGAATCATGTTATGTAAGTTTGTGGTTATTGCCTATGCAAGTTTACACCTTTAGATGTAGATCTATGACATACATGGTTTATGAAAGTTTGTGACCATTATCTAAACAAGTTTACACCTTTAGATTTGGATCTATGACATATGTAATTTTATGCAAGTTGTAACTTTGGCCTATGCAAATTTTAGATGTAGAACATCATTCACACATGCAAGTTTACCCCTTATGTTTAGATCTAGTTTCAATTATATGTATGTTATGATGTTTTCTCTTTATTCCATGAGTTAGACTATTCGAGTCTAACGTATATTTTACGTTAAACGAACAAACGTATAACATGGGGTAAAGGGGATAATATTAAAATATTTAATTGGTATAAAATAAATTTATGATGAAAATTGGTATGATATTACGTACCATAAATGGATGGACATAATTGAGTCAATTATGGCCATTATTAAATTTGGAATTAATTGATAATTTGAATAGGGAAAGTAATTCAAATTTGGGGAATGATTAATTAGGTGTAATTAATCGTCTAAGACACGAGGTAAGGATCTTTTGTGGTGTAAGACTGCCCGGACCCGCCCGGCAAATCCAGCTGCCACAAATGCCAGTCTAATGTGGGAGGTCTTAGGCACAAATTAAATACGTAATAGTTGTAAAGACACGAGGTTAGGCTCGTTTGTGGTGTAAGATTGCCCGGACCTGCCCGGCAAATCCAGCTGCCACAAATGCCAGTCAAATGTGAGAGGTCTTTATGAGGTTACGGTCTTAATGAATTAAGAAGCACTTAACCAGATAAACATGTAGTGGGACATGAGGGGTTAAGTGGTTGCCTTGGGTGGCATGTGGAATTAAGTGGGTACCTTGGGTGGCATGTGAAATACGATTAGGTGTCTCAATAATTAATTAATGCTGATTAAAGACAAATATGGATGACAAACAGAAGTTTAGTTGAGTGAGTGATTCTCTGAGTAACGATCTGATGTTGATCTCGGTCTTCGGGGTTGGTACTTAGGGAGTTATTCTCTTAACCAATGTATCTGTGAACTAAGAAGTACCTAATCATAAACTAAGTGAAAGGGTTAAGGCCAGCTTAACCAATAATTTGATAAGTGGGTAGGGTTAAGATAAACTTAACCAATAATTTGATAAGAGGGTAGGGTTAAGATAAGCTTAACCAATAATTTGATAAGTGAGTAGGGTTTAGACAAACTTAACCAATAATTTGATGAGTGGGTAGGGTTAAGACATACTTAACCACTAATATACATTGATCTGGTAGGGTTAAGACAAACTTAACCAATAGTTTGATAAGTGGATAGGGTTAAGACAAGCTTAACCAATAACACATGTTGATTTGTTGAGTAAGTAACATGGGTGACATGTGGGATATAAATATAAACACTTAACTAAGTTGAAACATGTAAATGAACATGAGTAAGAAGAGGGTTAAGTGGGATGTACTAGAGGGGACCAAGCTTAGGTGGATAGCTTGTGCCAAGTAATGGGGGCCCGTTTCAACCAGTAACCCATACGTATCCTTGTGGGCTCGACCCAAGTCGAGGACGCAACACGCATACTGGGCTTGACTGTAAGAGGCCAAACCGGGTTAGCGGTGGCAAAGAAGGTCCAACGGGTTCATATGCGTGTGTGGACCCAGGCTGGTAGGTAAGACGTTGTTGCATCGTGTAGGTATAAGCCGTGCATTGTTGGTTATATCAGGTTGCCACTTTGGGGAGTGATAGACCCCACTGTGGGGCCAACACGGGTATCTACGAGTTAGGGAGCAGATTGAATGGGGAGGGTAGTAGGTACACCTAGTGGAGATAGGAGCAGACGACACCTATGAAGACAACTAGGAGTATAACTACCACATTAAGAATAAATATTGTAATTAGAATGGGGAGGGTAGTGGGTACACCTAGTGGAGATAGGAGCAGACGACACCTATGTAGACAGCTAGGAGTATAACTACCACATTAAGAATAAATATTGTAATTAGAATGGGGAGGGTAGTGGATACACCTAGTGGAGATAGGGGTAGACGACACCTATGAAGGTAGCTAGGGGTACATTAAACTACCATTATCATTATTAAGTTTTGTAGGCGGGATCAACCTTTAGGGTGACTAGTGGTGGTGCAGTATAGTAATTATCCTATAGTTATTAGGAGTGCCTTTAACGAATAACTTGGTTCATCTTATTCCCTTGTTTATTTTGTCATACCCAATTGTTCACAGTCATTTCCTTATTTTCCAGCTCATGCCTTAGCCTAGTTATTTTGATAATTATATTGTTAAAGTTATCGCACTCGCCAGACTTTATGTCTGACCCCCTTTTCTTTCCACCTCTTGTCTTCCTTTCCCCCTCCCACCCTCAGGTGTGCAAGGAGGGAATACTACAGCTTAGTGTCAATTTCTTTCTGTTGCTTGAAGAGAGTAGATGTATCGCTTAGGACTCTCATCTTTATGGCTTTGCTTATGCTCAATGGGGATTTATGCATTTATGTCATTTAAGTATTTGCTTCTTTATGTACTTTGAAGTTTTTGAAAAAGACTACTGATCCTGTTGTAATGGCTTTGGAACTACTTATGTAAACTCGCTTTGAGTTATGATGAAATAAAATAAGTTTTTATCTTCCGCTGTGTTGTTTTATTTATTTATCCTTGTAATTTATCTGTTCTATACAACAATAACGCTTCATGGACATTGATGCATTCCCTTTGTGAGTGAAATTAATGGACGTGGGGTGTTACACCGAAGGAACATATTAAAGGATTTAGTTTCATACCATATCGGCATAGAATATTGAACATCTGGGCTAAATCTTCCAAATGATCAATTTCCCTTCTTGATTTTACCAATATATCATCGACATAGACTTTCATGGTCCTGCCAATTTGATTTTTGAAAATAGCATTTACCAATAGCTGGTAAGTCTCCCCTGCATTGTTTTGGCCAAATGGCATCACTTTGTAGTAATATAGGCCAAGATCAGTGATAAAACTTGTGTCCTCTTGATCTGGCCGTACATCATGATTTGATTGTAGCCAGAATACACATCCATAAAAGACAACAACTCATACCCAGCCGTGGAATCCACCAATTAATCTATTCTGGGAAGAGGGAAACTATCCTTTGGACAAGCTTTATTAAGATCCAAATAGTCTACGCAGACTCGCCATTTACTGTTTGCCTTCTTTACAAGTACAGGATTGGAAACCCAGTTTGGGTAGGTAGATTCTCTGATGAAGTTGTTCTCCATTAGCCTGTCAACTTCCTCCTTCAAGGCCTTTGATCTTTCCGGGCCCTGGTTCCTTCTTTTCTGTTTGATAGATGGAACATGTGGATTAATATTAAGTTTATGAACTGCAACATCTGGAGATATGCCACTCATGTCAGAATGGTTCCATGCAAACACGTCCAAATTGCTTTTAAAAAGATAATTAGTTGACTCTTCAATTCAGGGCTCAACTGAGATCCGATATTCAGCACACGGTTTGGATCCTTTGGATTAACAGCTATATGAATTGTGATCTCAGTCGGGACCGCTCTTTCATCCTCTGCACTCGCTTTTCCAGGATTGGTTTCCTTTTGCGCTCCACTATGTTTGCCAGTGCGGGGACCATTCCTTAATTGCTATAAGGGGAGTTCGCGAACACGAGGAGGAGCCTCCGCATTCTTCCCCAAGTCTTTCTTCTTTGCCTCACACAGCTCTGTCACATAGGAAACCCTTGTAGTGGTCTGATCGCCCTTAATTACACCAATTCCATTCTAAGTTGGAAACTTCATAGTTAAACACCATGGAGCTAGCGCAATTTTAAATCCTGCGAGGATCGGTCACCCGAGGAACACGTTGTAGGCGGAGAGCTCGTCCACCAAGACGAAGGTTTGCATCATAGAGATCTTGTGTTCCCTATCTCCTAGTTCGACGAGCAAGTCAATTGTACAAATGGGTTGCGTGGGTTGTTCAGTAAATTCATGGATTTTGTTTGGATAGGCTCGCACTTCTATCATAGAAAGGTTCATTTTCTGGAACGTATTTATGAAGATCACATTAACGGATGCCCCTGTGTCAACTAGGACTCTTTTCACAACTGCAGGGCCAAGACCAATTTTGACTACCATGGCATCAACGTTGGTGCCAATAATCCGTCAGCATCTCTATCTTTGAATACCACATCATCGGTCGAAGTTCTGGATATATTCATTGGAAGCTCATTGCTGAGGATCATGCACCTTTCTTCTTTCAAGACACCCTTTAGCTCTTTAGCGTACCTTTCCATATCTGCCCATCTACTTCCGGTTGGGTGGGGCCTGCCAAAGATCATGTTGATCACTGGCCTTGAATCAACGGATGCCTGAGCTTTCTCTCCTGAACCAGACTGATTGGTGGTATTATTCTGTCCCTGGATAGTCGAAGCGTTTTGAGAATTCTTTAGATACTGTTGAAGTTGGTTCTTTTTGAAGAGTTCTTCGATCAAACTTTTCAGGTGCCGACATTCATTAGTGCTATGCCCTGGTTGATTATGAAACCGGCAGAATTTACCGAAGTTGTCTTGTTGCTCAGTAATCTTTTGAGCCTTCATTTGAGGAAAGATGCCCAAATCCTTTGTGGCAGAGTAGATCCTCTCTGGGGTTTCATTTAAGAGAGTCAATTCTGAATGCTTGTAAAGCCGCGTTTTCTTATAGGCTTTGCTATCCTTCTTATCACTTCCCCTCTTCTGCCCAGAAACATTCTTTTGCACGGTTTGGAACTCGTTGCCTTTCCCTTCTTGGATAATACTACTTTTTGTGACCTTCTGAACATTCGACGTGTCATCTTCCACGCTCATATATTCTTCGGCTTTCTTATAGAACTTCTTTAGAGTTTTAGGTTTATTCATTTTGTGCCATTTCCCGAATTCCGATTTCTTATCAATAGCACCCTTCAAAGCTGCCAATAAGCACCAAGGTTCCGGTTCTATGACTTCCGCAGCAGCAGCATGGAATCGTGTAAGAAAAGCTTTGACGGTTTCTCCATGCATCTGTACCATCTCGCTGAGCGACATCACATCCCTTGCTTTGGTTGTTTGAAGACAGAATTGATCTTGAAATCTTCTTGCCAAATCGGAAAATTGATCAATGCATTTAGGTGGAACTCTAGTGAAGCATAGTGGAGCCACCCCTTCTAGGCATACGGGAAAGTACAAGCATTTTATCTGATCAGTTGCCCTAGCTCCGTTCATGTGTTGATCATACTTGAATAGGAAGATGTTTGGGTCTCCAGTTCCACCATAAGGTGCTATTATCGGGGATGTGAATTTCTTAGGAAACTTTGCTTGATAGATTCTTTCTATAAACGGGTTTTTACTGGGTGAAAATTCCCATTCTTTCTCTTCATACTCTTGGATCGTTTTTTCTTACATTATTCATTGGATCATATCTGCAATGCGCTTCTCATCGCTCGCTCTTTCCACAAGATTGTCATCGATGTTTTATTGGTGTGATTGCGGTTCAAGCTCTGATGACTTGCACCTCTTTTGGGAGGTGTCCTTTTAGTGGGACTTGCGACGCTCTGAGTTGCACGTTTCTCCTCGTGCTGTAGGGATTTTATCTTAGATCCTCAACACCGGCCCTTCCATTATCTTCCACTAAGAAGTAGGCTCGACTAGGGTCTGAGGCTGAAGAGTCCTCTTTTTCATCAACATTATTTATAGCATTCGGTGGCGGAAGATTGGCTTGAGCATTTATCAGGGCATCAAGCTTTTACATCATTATTTTTGTTATATCATCCATTTTTTCGTTCAAGCCGGTCACAACCACATTCAATTCACCTCTCGTTACAGGTGG
Organism: Allium sativum; assembly: GCA_030737875.1. Classification (NCBI taxonomy): domain Eukaryota; kingdom Viridiplantae; phylum Streptophyta; class Magnoliopsida; order Asparagales; family Amaryllidaceae; genus Allium; species Allium sativum. The sequence goes on along the minus strand of JASFAX010007129.1, from coordinate 21,173 downwards.
CCTAGAGGTCTCCTCAACTTCTCGATTCAAAGTTTGCGGTGTAGCTTCATTACCATGAATATCCTCAACAATCGGGGTAGCTCTAACTGACTTGTTATTTTTCCTCGAACCGGCCATGGCTTCGAGGAAGGAGGCAGTTTAGGACTTCAAGGGTGGGCTGTTGCAATTGGAGGAAAGTCTGAAGGAAGGAAATACAAACATGGCCCTACGGTGGGCGCCAAATGTTTTCACCAAAAAATGGCTCAAACACCAAGGGTACGAGAAACGTACTTCACCAATTTGGTTAGAAAGTGAATGGGGATGCACTCAACAAAAGTTGAAAGTAAAAATGCGAGGAAAGTAAAATGAAGACAAGGTTTTAGAGTGGTTCATCTATAAGCTAGGCCTATGCCTGTTATGAAGGTATTTTGCATTACCATGATGATTACAAAGCATGTAAATTCTCTTTATTCATACATTTTCTCATTCTCTCGACTCTCAACATATTCTCGCTCTTACACACGAATCTCGCTTAAATTCATGGAATTCAATGGAGGAATGGTGGAAGCTGTGGATGAGAAAGAAAGATGAGAAACGGAGAAGGAGGATGTCTTTGATCTTTTTTCACTTATACGATCTTAATGGATGTCATGGCTAAATGGATGAAGATCCTTCAAGTGGGGATGATGATGATGGCTGAGATTGTTTAAGGAATGGTGGAGGAATGAATTTAGCAGCACTTTGTGGTTGCAAGGTCTCTCTCCCTTTTAAGTGGAAGCCATGGCCCATTTATAGGTGTGCCCCCATGAAGAAATGATCTGAAAATCATATATGCAGACTACGGGTCGCTCGTCTCATTAATTACGAACATGCCACCGCTTAGCTGTAACCAACTGGTGACAGTTGTATTCAGTTGTCTCGTGTGGGCGAGCTTCATGTGTGCGAACGGTTGCATAGATCAGAGTCGTTTGAACGGGCGGTTAGGCAGTGGGGACACGAGCGATTGGTTAGAGCCTTTGGATTGGTGTATAGGCGACCGAGTGAGCGCCATGTTAAGCCTTTTAATGATTGTACGATAGGTGGTATCTAGTTGATGCAGCTTGTTTGATTATAGATGAATGGGCGATCAACACCGTAGTCTGTAAGCGAGCGATCAAGGCTTGTAGGACAAAATGTAAGTGCGACCCTTCAGGAGCTGGTATCTGACCGATCGGTAGGTAGCATCTGATTAAAGCTCTCGTGACTGATTGAAGAATGAGCGAGCGGCAGGGGTAGCATTCTGTGAACGGACGTGGGAGGCACGTGCGACCTCTGACATCTTTGTGTTTCCTGCTATGTACGGTCCATCGGGGTAGCGTGGACAAACGACTATAGAATGGAACATGTGACCAGAACCAATTCTTCTCTTCGTCTTGTACGACCGATTTCTTTGGTACAAGAATGAGCGACTTCCTTAATATGGGTGATCTTTGCAGGATGTACGAGCCTCGCCGTCCTTGGGCAGTACCATTCTTGAGCTGGCTTCGTGCGTGCGACCCCTCTGTATGACTGTATTATGTTGTATGACCGATCCTGACTGTGCTGAGCGAACGACCCAACTTGTTCTTATGTATGCGACCTTCCTTGTCGTGCTTAACCTTAAGTTGGCGCTTGAACTTTGTTCTGTGTGATCGTTCCTTACTCTTCACAAACTGTCTGGGTGTACTAGATTGGAGTGGATTATGCACGACCGACCTCGATGATGCTTGACCTGTGGATTCATTACTCCGTTATATCTAGTTGAACGTATCTCAAATATCAAATTTCATAATTTAATTAAACCTTTAAATTTTAATGTCAAATAAAATACATCGTTTGTCGCTATCGTGTATCGATCTCGTAAATTGATTTAAATGGACCGAGCGAGCTTAGACATTTTTGTTATGCAACTGATTATATTACTTCTATGTAGAGAACCAAAATTTTCAGGTGATAACGTTTATAATTTACCGATTTCACGTTTGTTCCATTGAATATTTACTAAATGTAACTTGTCATTTTACATTATATATTCCAAAACAACATACAAGTTCAAGTATATATTAGAAATTCAAATCCACGCTTTTAACAAGTTTCAGATTTAAATTAAGGTTATAAACATTCACTTAAAACATCAAAACTTTAATAACCTCGTATTTTAAGAAGTCGAAATTACCGGTTTGTTACAAATGAAATTTGGACATATGAAGATATTATGAGAGTAGCAAAAACATGAAATTTAAATAAGAGAAGCCTATCGGATTTTTTCTAATGTATAATGAGATAATATTAATTGCTAAGTCAATGTTAGTAACTTTTAAAATATTGTAATTTTATTTAGGGACCTAAATGAATAGTGTACCGAGAATTAAGCAGAATGTAATATTCAATATGAAAGCGAATGAGAGATGAGAATTTTGGAAGTGTTTTATTCGCCTTGTTATATAATAAAAAAGACTAGATAATAAAAGAATTAATTTAATAATAAATAAAATATAAATATAAATAATAGTTAAAAGAATAACCGAAATGAAGGAACGAACAACATAACCACGAAGCAAAGAGCGCTTCAGAAATTTAACAAAATTAATAATTATTCATGATTTTCACTTTTTTTTTTTTTTTTTTTTTTTTTTGCTAGCATTCATCTTATCATTATAGTCGGTTAATTTATAAATCACCATTTATTGTCCAATTCGTGCACTGGGTATAGTACAGTTGAGTATACTAGTCAAATTTTATTGTTGACAGAAAGTCTATAGATACATACAGATTTGTACTCCCTCATATATCCACAAGGCATTAATTTCTTATGGAATTAACATTCAAGTAATAAAAATGCAAATAATTGAATTAACATTCCTTTCCAAATTATAGTTATATCTGCGTAACGTATTTGAATTCTATTCCTAAAATATAAGAATGTTAATATAATGCAATTAAAATTAAATTATTGTGCGAAGTGTTTATGTATTCAAATTAAAAACTGAGGTTGTAAAATGCTGTACCTTTCTAATTCACAGCTTGCTTGGCCATTTATTCATCGTGTGTGTCTATGTGTATATATATATACACACACACATGCATGAATGCAGCAGAAAACTAAATCAGATACAATAACAATGTCGTTCTCTCTTGAATTATTCATCTGTTTCACCTTGCTTTCATCTTCTCTCTTGTATAACATTGTTAATGCTGAATCACCTAATCTGCAGACCTACATAATCCAAGTTCAACAACCGACCGCGAACGCCGTTAATGACTACGAAAGCTGGCACAGATCATTCTTGCCACAATCGTCATCTACTCCTGATCGACTCATCCACAGTTATACTGAAGTCTTCAGTGGTTTTTCTGCAAAACTAACAGAACAAGAGCTCAAAGACATGGAATCCAAACCCGGTTTCATTCGTTCATTTCCCAATAAACTCCTCCCTCTACAAACCACTCACACACCCGCCTTCCTCGACCTTACAGGCTCAGCGGGTCTTTGGAACACTTCATCCAATCTTGGTCAAGGCATCATCATTGGAGTCCTAGACACTGGCATTGTACCAAACCACCCTTCCCTCAGCGACAAAAACATGCCCCCTCCTCCAAAAAAGTGGAAGGGCATTTGCGATTTCAAGGATAAAAACATCTGCAACAACAAGCTGATAGGCGCTCGCAGCATTGTCCAAAACGAAGACCCCTCCGACGATTCAGGGCATGGGTCCCACGTCTCAAGCACAGCAGCTGGCAACTTTGTGGAGGACGTGGATTTCTTTGGGCTGGGCTCAAGCACAATGTCTGGCATGGCCCCACATGCCCACCTGGCTATGTACAAAGTGTGTGTTTCGGGCGCTTGTCATTTGCTAGATGCACTTGCTGGCTTAGATGCTGCCGTGAAGGACGGAGTGGACGTGATCTCACTTTCCTTTTCGTTGTCATTTCCACCCTTCGATGAGGATCCTATTGCTACTGCACTATTTGGACTAGCTGTCAAAAGAGGTGTAACTGTTGTTTGTTCCGGTGGCAATGGCGGTCCAAATGCAACGACGATATCAAATGATTTTCCTTGGGTTCTAACTGTAGCTGCTGGCAACGTAGATCGAAATTTTAGGTCTACAGTGAAGCTCGGCAATGGAAAAGAATATCTTGGCGAGGCTTTGTACCAGCCTTCTAATTATACTTCTGTGCCCTCCCCAATAGTATTTAATTCTGGTGATTGCGACGACGTTTACAATGAAGGAAATATCACCACTTGCTTCGTTAATCCATCGGATCATGGTGCCACAGGTGGGTATAGCACTGACAGGGGATCAATTGGTATTAATGCTGAGTCACTAGGATACAGTTCTAGGTTAGTTCCCCGAAGCATTCCATCCTCTCAAGTTTCAAGCAAAGATGGGGCTGAAATCGTAAGTTACATCAAGTCCGAAACAAACAAGACAGGAATACCAACTGCTATGATCACGTTTAATCACACGGTTCTGGGAGTGTCTCCTTCACGAGTTATTGCCTCTTTCTCCTCTCGCGGACCTAGCGGTGAAGCTCCCTATATTCTGAAACCGGACATTTCCGCTCCTGGTCTGAATATAATCGCAGCATGGAACAAAATTATTGAAGGTTCAGGTACAAAGTTCCCAATCAATATGGACTCTGGTACGTCCATGGCGACCCCTCATGTGAGTGGTGTGGCAGCCATTTTGAAAAGCGTGCATCCGGATTGGTCTCCGGCTATGATTAAGTCTGCTATTATGACTTCATCCTACTATGAAGACAGCACCAGTGGTAGAATAGTGGATGAGCAGCATAATAATGCAAGCTTTTTTGCTTCTGGTGCTGGTTACATAAACCCTACGAAGGCGATAAGGCCTGGACTAGTGTACGATCTTGGATTTGATGATTACTGTGGCTATTTATGTGGTAAATTTGCGGGTAAAGGACCTTCTTCTTTGGGATGTAACTGTCCGAATTTGAGTGTGGTTAAGGAGTGGGAATTGAACTACCCTAGTATAATCCTTCCTTTATCTTCTTCTGGAAATCTTGTGGTGAATCGAACCGTTACTAATGTTGGAGATGCCAATGCTAAGTATGTCTTGGAGGTCGATGTGCCAAAAGATGTTACTGTTACTGTGAAGCCAGAAGTTATGCAGTTTCAGAAGGCTAATGAAAAACAGTCTTTTTCTGTAAGCGTGAAAACAAACAAGTTCTTTGAGGGGAACTTGAAATGGGTTTCAGGAGATATTGTCGTTAGAAGCCCTCTCATTGTAACCGGTTGAACTTTTTTTTTTTTTTTTTTTTTTTTTTTTTTAACAAATACTATATATCAATGTTATCAGGACCGAACCGTAAGTCAGACCGATGCTCCAAGGTTCAAGGTTTTGAGGGTCAAACCGGTTTAACCGTTAAAAACCGCGCATTTAAAATACAATTTATTTGTAACATATAGAAAAATTATTGGATTAAATTCAAATATGTATGAATTTTGGAGTGAAACAATTATCAGTTGGAAGAAAATTACAAAGAAACGAGGGTCGAAATGCAAAAACCATCTCAATCTCTCGTTTTTACGCTGCCCCCTTCTTCCTTCTTGCAGTTCTCGCAGAACCCATTTTCAGATCTAAAATCAAAATTTCCGCAAACTTAAACACTCAAATTAATTAGCAGCTAAACTTGAAACTGCGGTTTTCTCTGAAATGATGGAATTCCGGACGGTTTAGAGCAAATTTCGGTTCATTAGACCTACGGGCCGTGGTGGCGAATGGTCGACGGTTCTGACGGTCTGACCGACGGCCCGGTCGGGTCTTCATAACACTGGTATGTACTATATAGTATGATTTTCCATTATAAAAAGATGTTTTTTTATATATATTTCACTAATAGTCCTGTTGCGCACGTATAGAAATAATTAAAAAAAATCACATGCTTCGAGGCGCAATCCATATCCGCCTATGAGCATACTCAATTATGGGCAACACCAAATGTTTGGGTATAATCCGTTCATGAATTTTCAACAAGCATCGCAATCCGTTTATCCATATCCGACGCAGGATACTGTTGTAAGTATTAGTCAACGGTAACTCGAACTTCAGACTACTCCTATTGCATAATATTACCATTGTTTTGTGTCTAATAATAAAAATATTTGTATTTATCAGTTGTGTTCCGAATTGCTTTCCGACATAAAATACCGCTGGACCGTCAGCAAATTATCGGTCTTCTCCCATGCAGCCAACGCCCTACGAATTGTATCACATGAGCCAACAGTAAGTTACGTGTGTTATTGATATAGAACTATGTTGCACATAAAATTATACTCAAAATTTTCCGCTTGCTTACTGATCGCCGCTTTCCTAAGAATTAGAAAAGCGCGATATTTAAATTAAATTCTGCAAGCGCACAGGTGTGTAGCATACAAGTCGAACACAGGGAGGCAAATTAAATCAATTTATTTAAATAATTTCTTGGGCGAGTTAGACAAAATTTGGAGGTTGATTTTGAAAACAATAAAAATTGAAACTGCGATCCGATTCAGAACAAATCTAATTGAACCGACGATCAAATCACAATTATCAATTGGAAATTAAAATGCAAAACAGAAATAAAATGCAGAAATTAAAATTGTAGGAAAAGAAGAACAACAAAAAGTAAGTTAGGATTGTCGTTGAAACTAATCAAACGACTAATCACTCATAAAAAAATGTAAAATACAATTGGTGTTCTTCCAAAACTAATTATGAAGACAACACCGATTGCAATGAAAAAGAAAAATGCAGAAAAATAAAACAGAATGGAAACTTTATTAATGCAGAGGAAGAGAAAATAGGATGATGGCTACAAGGGTATTTATAGGAGATAACCAAACCCTAACCCTAATACAATGACAAATGGGCCTTAGGGAATTCACAAAAGAGTTTACAATGAGAATTACAAACGGGCCTTAATGAAATCTAGTAAATTTGGGCCTTTCCTCTTTTCCTCTTGCTCCTTTGATAATTCTTCATTGATTTGTGATATATATGGTCTTTCTACTAGTTATTTTCTTGTCCAAAAAGCAACTGGATGTGAGATCTTCGTCAGCAAGTCTTCAAATGTAAATATGCAGCAATTTGATCTCTATTTTCCATTTTTCTGACTGTATCGTCATATCTGTAAAAATGACAAAACAATACCCAAGTAATATTTATTTATATACAAAAGATAAGATATAAGAGCATTTTATAAACACATTTCTATGTTAATCAAATACCCCCACACTTATCTTTTACTCGTCCTCGAGTAAAACAAGAAATGAAAAACTAAACTAGATAGGTCACACTTTCGTAGGAAACATGATTGCATTGAGTGTTTGCAACAAGCCGTTAAACCTCTAGGTGTCCCTAGTAGGACGAGTGGTGTCTCGTGAGGGTTTTCAGCGGATACTACCCACAAAATCCAAATGTAGTATGCTATGATTCTAATGAAACTACATGAATGCAATAGACATATGCAAAATAAAAATAAAAATGAAAACAAGACTTGTTTCAGGAAAGTGGTACAACAAATTAAGTTGACAAATTTTAATCAGTTGATTTTATTTTAGATACCTCAACTTGTCACAAATTTTCAACACAATTCAAGTTTTCAAATGTTAAATTCCAGTTTGGCCAGCTGGTTCGATTGATAACATAGTGCAGCCATGAAATAAATTCTTAGTTTGTTTGTCACTGTTTGTAAAGTGGTATTCTAATTTCCTTGTGTATGGCTAGTCAAATCAATAAGGTCAAGAAATGTTTGGGCGTCATCGCTTATTCTCTATCTCTATAAAAGTTAAAATTTACGATTAATTACATACACCTAACTCAGAAGACCAAGGTTTACCACCCATGCACTGCCTCGCGGACTAGCGGAGAGTGAGTAAAGAGCTTGGCGGATTGTGCAGACCGACTTTGACATTGTCAACAACGTGTCGGTAATCCTTAGGGGTCCAATCTCTTAAAATGAGACCAAGATATTCCAACGTTGACTTTGTCAACAACATGTCGGATAGAGCTTGGCGGGTTTGCACACCAACACTAGATATACAAGCAATGTTGGATACCCTTGGATTACTATTATTATTATTGAAAATATAAGAACAAGAGAGAGTTACGCGAATTCAGCTTAACACAACTTAGTTTTAAAGATTCGAAAAGCCAATATAAGTATTTTAAGTCCTCCACTTATTTAAACAAAGACTACAATATAGAATAAACTTCATGGCCATCCCCTAAGAATCTCCCTATGTATCGGTTACACTATTATCCCTCAAAATTCAACTTTTCATTATATTTTATATTCGATCCTAGCTGAGAGAAAAAAATACTATCAACTGATTAATAATCCTTAGCTTATTTTATTGTATCAATCTAAAATAGGTCATATTTTCAAAAAAAAAATTAACATGTTACTACGACCTAAAATGCATGATGGTCCTACATAAAAAGAAAGAAAAAAAATTAAAAAATAAAATAAAAAATAAAAGGATGTAATGCAGACTCCGCCTACACTTGAACTAAACAGTGTCCACACTGTAAACGTTTCCTAAATTTGAAAGATCGTACCCAAAGGTGAATAAGTTGTAAAATTATCTGTAAAATGAAATGAAGTTTAGCCACTATATGTGAATGAAAATCAAATGTAGAATGAAATCTACGATGATGATGAGTATTATGTGAAAAATGAGATTTCTTTTTCCCCCCACACTTGCCTCTATCAAAAATGGTGTATGATGATTTCGTATCTGATTTTTGAGGTATAAGAGGCTTGTCAGTGAATTCTGAGATCAAAATTCTTCCTAGGAAAATTTTGTCGTGCCAATGATTTATATCATTCAACCGAAGATTATCATAGTCCCATAAACTTGAGATTTTAACAACAATTTCTTCTGATGATATGGAATTACGATTATGTTTGAGACGTTCCATATATTCATCCTCGTCATTCAAAAGTTTAAGCTCATCTTCGAACAATTCCTCAAAAGACACAGTGGACATGTCTACTGAGGAAAGTGAAGTTTTCTGAGGAGATAATTCAGATGTGCCATCTAAAACTGTTTCTATTATGTCGACTTCTCCTATTTCGATCTCTTTGGGTTGATGAAAAATATTCAATTCAACGGTTAAGTGCCCAAACGATAGTCGAAGTTGGCCGCTCCTACAATTTATGATAGCATTGAGGTTGCTAAGAAGGGACGACCCAATATCAATGGAATCTGACTATTCGGATTCGAAACAGGCTCAGTTTCAAGAACTATGAAGTCAACCGGGAAATAAAATTGTTCAATTTGAATCAAAACGTCTTCAATAATGTAACGACCCGCATTCTACGCATCATAGGTTCGTAGAATATTTATTTCTGTCACATACGAAGTCGTATGGTCATGTAACTTTGGGAGACGACTATTAGGGTCATTTCCATGTCCATGATTTTTCCCGATTTTTAAATGACCATTTTACCCCTAGTTGGTACTGTTTTGGCCATAACTTTTGACTGGAAATGAATTTTGACTTGAAACCACTTCTATTGGCTCCGGATGATGGTTTCTCTTTCCGTAGAGTGGTCACATTAGCCAAACGGACTCACTGTTTGGGAGATATGGCTGAAACAAGTTTCAGATGGTGAAAAACAGCTTAATTGGGCTTAAGCGGGTGATTAGCAGCTAGGCCCAGAGGGGAATTTCGGGTTTAGGGGTATATAGGGGCTGATTAGGGTTAGAAAACATTTCTTTAGACATTTTCCAGCCGCCACTTTCATCTTTAGACACTCTAACAATGGCCTCCTACATCTAAAACACCCCAAATCACTTTCTAATTGAAGATTAGGCTTAGCAACATCAAATTAAGAAGAAAAAGCACTAAAGCAAGGTTAGAGCTGTTGTTGGACATCAGTATTCGTCCCAAATCAGAGAAATTTCAGTTCTGAGAATTTTATTTGTGGCCAAGGTGAGTGATTTGCATAGTTTTTGCACTAATTACGGTAATTAAGGGTAATTAGTGAAGATTAGCGAATTTATACACTAGTAAATTCTGGAAAAATGTTTAGAAATTCCTAAATAATGTTTTATGCCTCTGGTTGAAATTTGGTTCGATTTGACTAAGTTTTGTTAACCCTATGATCAGTTTTACTTAAACATGCTTAAGGGAAAATAAGGAGTTTTGGCCACTTTTGATCCATATTGATTCATTTGAATGGTTGTTTGCTGTTGTGGTTGCTATTACATGTTGCTATGACTCTATGGTGTGTTTTATGATTGATTAGAAGTGTTAGATTTGTCAAAAACGCTGTCGAATGGCGTAAACTGCTCGCTGGAAGAACTGCAGGAAATCATCCGAACCGGACCGGATCGGTGGGAGTGAGGGCGATCCAATCCGATGGCGCGACCCGATCCGCCGATGGCTGAAGACCCCGATCCGATGGTGCCGATCCGATCAAGACTTCGTGAAATGACCAGTGTTGCTTCATGAAGAGGTGACCCGATCCGCCCCTACCTTTCACGAACCATTCCAGCTTGGGTATCACGATCCGCCTGAAGGAACACATCACGAACTCAGCAAGGTGGCACGACCCGAACCAATGGGTATTCACAATCCGATCCGGAGCTCGTAGGGCGACCCGATCCGGTGCACTTGAAGCGATGGCCAATCCGATCCGATGGGGTTTCTACGACCCGATCCGCGTAGGTCATTCCGATCCGATCCAGTAAGGGATGGTGAGAGCCGATCCGAACTGATGCAGCGCCACGATCTGATGCTGTGGGACATGCACGACCCGAATGATGGAGACCGATCCAGATGAAGATGATGACCAAAACCCGAGATGCAAAGGTAGTCCAAATGAGAAGCTAGAGCTCAAGATCCAGATGGGAATCAACGAGTTCGCTTCATGATTGGGCTTTGCTGCGGGACGAGTGTTAAGGGGTTATCGATGTCTATAGCTTTTGACCACTATGGTAGGAGGTACGAAGGCGGATTCAGGGCCATTATGGCATTGGTAGGACCAAGGGCTATGACCAATGTGGTGGATCATTGAAATGTTTGGTCATGACTCCATATGTTTAGCTTGGTCACAGCAGGGTTTCTACAAGTCGGGATCCGTCGTTACCTCAATTTGTCTAGTGTTCCAAAGTGGTAGATATCGTACGCTTTACGCACTGAGTGAGAGACGTGAGGATGTTTGCTATGGTTGACTTGGTTGCTATCATTATGACATACACTATTTACTATGGCGCCTTAGGGTATTGTATACTAACTCTTTGGTTGCAGGTCCAGGTTCAGGTATGGTTTAGTATACCTGTTATTATTCTGTTTAGATGCTTATCGCTCATACCAGGCTTTATGTCTGACCCAGAGTTTTATGTCTCCTCTTATTACTCTGGGTGCTCACACGAGCAGACTAGAGACAGGTTAGCTGGTGATGCACGGGTAGATGATCCGGAGACGAGCAGGAGGCTTCCACGTAATATATATAGTATTCTCCCTATGTTGTTGAAGATCACTGCCTGGGCATTGGTGGTGCATCTTCTACTTTAGTTTTCTTTTGTTAGAGACAGTAAATTTGGAAAGTTGTAATAAGCAGTATATGCATTTCCGCTGCTCTGATGTTGACATTGATTATTAGTTATCAGCTTATGCACTGTCTCGCCTGTTTTATGTCAAGTATGTTATTATTATATTTTATCCCATGCGCTGTGAGACATTCTACAGGTTCCTTGATTAGTTCATTCTCTTCTTTCCTTTCTCCTGACGACCGTCCCGTGCTAGTTGGGCATGTGTACAGCGCACTTTCGGAGGAAATGCAGGCTGGTGCGGGGCGGGCCGTCACAAATAATGCCCAAGGGTTTTTTAAAAGATCGATCAGCCAATTAAAGTGTGATACTCGTGGATTTCAATTCTCCTAGTCCAAGTTGATGATAAACTGTGTAAGGAAGAAGGTTGACACTTGCACCAAGATCAAGTAAGGCGTGATTGATGTGAGTATTTCCTATTTTACAACCGATTGTAGGGCAACCGGGGTCCTTATATTTGATTGGTAATGGACTTGAGAAAACAGAGCTAGTGTTCGCGGTCAAGAAGGCAGTTTTAGGAACACTAGTGGCTCGTTTTCGGGTGCACAGCTCTTTCAGACACTTGGCATATTGAGGAATTTGTTCGATGGTGTCCAAGAGTGGAATGTTCACGCGAACTTGTTTGAAGATTTCAAGGTTTTTTTCGAAATTTGCATCCTTCTTCTTATTGTTAAGTCTATGAGGATAAGGAGCTACTGGTTTATAGATTCTTTCAGAATTTTGGTCGTATGACGAAGAAGGTTTCGATATAGGAAGTGAAGGAGAAATGGAAGTAGAAGATGGGATGTTGGGATTGCCGACATTGATTTTCGAAGGTGAGTCGGGTTTGCCGACATTTGGAGGACTGTTAGGATTACCAACATTTAAGGAAAATGGAGGTTTAGACGAATTGGCATTCGTAGTCAATGGGTGATCATCACGATTTGGCATTAAGGTCGAGTTCGATGGTTCGCCAGGGTTTCCCACATTATTATCAATCCTCTTTCCAGATCGAAGGGTTGTAACAATATTGACCAGATTATGGTTTTTGTCCTCACAAGAATTTACCGTTCGAGAGTTATATTTTGGATTCACCTCGGGTCGACTAGGAAACTTACCCTTCTCGTTACTTTTCACTAGTTCCTTTATCATATTCATCATTTGGTCGAGTTTAGCGTCGTGTGAGTTCATTTTAGCTTCGTGAGAGTTCAACTGTTTTTCTAAACGCACAATTTCTTGTGATGGTCGAGAAGATTGAGAGCACTGGGTTGATGATTGAAAGTTGGCGTGCCTATAGGGTTCTTTGGATTGAGGTGTAGTCTGAGAGGTTTGAGAATTGGGAGATGGAGCTTGGTAATTTGGATTTGGAATAAAGGGTTGCATGTGAGATGGGTTGGGACATTATTCGGATTAGTCCACGAGAAAATTGGATGATTTCTCCAACCATGGTTATATGAGGATGAGTATGAACTACTTTGAGCGATGGCATTGACTTGGTCTTGAGGGTAATACTAGGGTTGTCCTTTGAATTGAGGATTTTGAGTTTCTAAAGTAAATTGACTTGGATCCACGACATGCACTCCTCTAGTAGAAGCACAGATGGGAACACTAATTGACTCCCATTGCATGTCCTTTTCGGAATAATTTTCTAAGAATTCCCAAGCTTCATCGACCGTTTTAGACATAAATTCTCCTCCACACATTGATTCTAGTTGTGTTCGAGTTTGATAGTTTATCCCGTCATATGCGATTTGACATAAATGATATTTTGAAATTGCATGATGAGGGCAACTATACAAAAGTTGGTTAAATCTCTCAAAATATTTTGAAAAAGTTTCCCCTCATTTTGAGAAAATTGATTTATTTCAGTTCGTATTTTTCGAGTTTTATGGAAAGGGAAAAACTTCTTTAAGAATACAATGACAAATTCATCCCAACTTCTAATGGATTGTCTTGGAAGAGAATTTAGCCATCTTTTAGCGCTTTCAAGTAATGCAAATGGAATTAGCCTTAGCTTGATTGATTCATTAGATAAGTGTTGCATTTTAGTTGTGGATGAATACAATTCAAATTCGCTTAGAAATTTGTAGGCATGTTCAGAACCAGCAAATTTTGGTACCCCTTGAACAAAAGAATTTTTAATCTCAAAATTTCCTTCAACGGGTGGATATACAATGACAAATAGTTGAACAGTCCTAGTTGGGTAACATCGTTCTCGAAGGGATAAGGCTCTATCCATTTCAACATTGAGATTTTGAAAATTTTGATTTAATCGATCGTGATTCATCTCATTTGAAAAGTTTTGATTTACTTGAGACCCCCTATGAGAGGTATCGTGATTATTTTCACTCATCGTTATTCAATATAGAAAGTTAAAAACTTAAATTTGACAGAAGTAGTGTTATTACAAAATAAATTACGACTCAAGTATATATTATTCGTTGATAATCTAGATTTGAAGGGGGAAGAGGGTCTTATGGTCGTTCACGTATAGTATAAATGCTAAGGGATACGGCTAATGTTTTACGGGTAGTATGCAACCTCTTTTGCTAGAAGTTCAAAAAATTGAACTAATATATATCCGCGATCAAACCCTTGAGAGAATCACTTTCATAAAATACACTCTTGTACTTAATTATTTTGCAAATCAAATCAAGTTTTATAATTGAAAATCGACCAGAATGATGATTTTCGTTATGGAAATTTGTTCCTCACATACAGATTCAGAAATGTCAGTCACAGAACAGTCACAGAATAATAGCAGAAAATAAAATTTTTTACAAGCAAGCCGCTGCCCCTGGAGAAGATTTTTACAAGCAATTTCTATGTATATATTTTTTCCTTTGCAGCAGAGCTCTTGTAGAGTTTAGAGAATTTAAAGTGGGTGCGACAGTCCGTCCAGTGCAATTGAATAGCTTGAACAATTCAAACTCTGATATTTTCCATTCGCTTGGCCTTTGAATTCTTGATTGTTGCTTGACTTCACTTCGCTTTGCCTTTGGTCTTTGTTTCTAACTCTCTTTTTTCTTTTTCTTTTTGAAAGCAAATAAATAATGCAAACTAAAAGAAAATAAAAACCGAGAAGGAATTAAACTAAAAGGAAGAAAAAAAAACTAAACAAAATAAATAACTAAACTAACTCAACAAAAATAAAATAAAGGAGAAGAACTAAGCTTAACAAGATTAAAAAAATAGGTTCAATAGAACTAAACCAGACTCAGACAGACAGACGTGCCCTCAAACTCAAGATACGACTCAAAGCAAGGAAGGCAACGAATCAAATAAAGTTCCCACAAGAAAACTCACGAAATCTTTATAAGAAACAACAGTGCAAGCTACTTTTAAATCACGACCCACGCAATCGTTTCTCTGAACCCAAAAAGACACAGTCAAAGGAAAACTACTCTTTGCAAATCTGGAAACAGTCGACCCCAAGGAAAATAATACGATTCACACTTCTCCTTTTCTTTTGACTACACGCCCTTTTCAGTATCCCCAAAACACACAAATCCTCAAAACAAAAATGGCAACAAAATCGAATTCGATCGGGTCTCTTTCTCTCTCTCTCTTTTTTAAAAAAAAGAAACAAAACAAAACAAACGAAAAAGAACACAGAATTGAAAATTAAACTAGACTCAAATAAAAAAAATGACTAAACTAAACAAATAAAAAAATAAAACAAAAGAAATGAAAAATAAAAATAAAAACTAGACTCAAACAGAATTAAAAACTCAATACAAAAACACATTACCTCAAATTAAAACCAACGCACTCAAGTTAAAGTTCACGCTCAACTCAAGCAATTAAAACAAGCGTGGCAAAGTTTCACTCCCAAATACACGCAAGGCAAGGGGCCAGACGTAACAATATTAACTCAAAACCCGGTTAACCACTCTAACAGGGTAATTGGAGCCAAACCGTCCTCTTCCCAAATACACACAAAATTCCTTTTTCCAATTCCGGTTTCTCAGTTATAAATAAAATCGCCAACCCTATTAAACAATCGTACTCTCACAAAAAAATTGACATGCCGTCTCCTTTTGTTCTCAGTAACAAAAATAGCGTAATTGGAGTAATTTGTTTATGGATTTGGGAATTTGGTTGACGCTGGGTAGCGGGTATTCCAGATCTGGAAGTGGGGGTTTTGTGTTCGAAGTCGGAGTTGGTTCGGAGCAGATGGTTCTAGGGATGCAGCGCTGGGAGTTTGATTGGGGAAGTCTTGGTGATTGTTTGGGGATGCGTCGGTAGGGAGGGCGTGGAGTTCGAATGTTGTTCAGAAAGGATGGATCTGGGTAGACTGAAGTGTGGTTGATGGGTTTATAGTGGGATTGTGACAAGGGTTTGGTGTGTGTTGAATTTGTGGGATGTTAAAGATGGCGTGAAGCTCAGGAAGTTGCTTTCGGAGGTGCTGGGATATGAAGTAAGGCGATGGTTTCAGTGTAGGTGATTTTGGACGCGAATTTTGTATGAGCGTTGAGGAGTTTGGCTTGAGATCGGTTATGGTGAAAGTTGACCAGGAGTTGGATTTCAACAATTATGAACCAGGGTTTTGATTCGAAAGTGGGGATTGAGGTGCGGATTATGGGTTGGAATTCAGGTTTGGGATATTTGAACGTGAATTGGCAGCGGGTGTAAAGCAGTTTGGGTGTTTGGTGGTTCCTTGATCACTGTGTTGCGTCGAAGACTACGGACTGTGAAGTGGTTGGGGTGGATTTGGGGGATTCGAAGTGCGTGATTTGTGATGAGGGAGGAATGTAATGATGGCTAGAATTGTTTGCAGCGGATGGTGTTTGGCTTGTGGATGAGGTGGTTATTGGCAATGGTGAATGATGGAAGAGATTGTGGTGTTGCGTTCGAATTGGTGAATTGGTCTGGGTTATGGAATTTGGGACTGTTGTGATAGGATTTGTGGAGAGAAACAGACGATAGAGAGGAAGTCTGTATTGAAATACAAATTAGAATAAAATAGAGAAGGAAACAAAATTTTTTTTTCTTTTTGAAAGTGTTAAAACAAGGAAAGCAATTATGACAGAATCAAAAAGCGGAAAGAAATAAAAGAGCAAATGGCAAGATTTTTTTTTTCTTTGAAATTTGTACAAGAAGGAAAGAGATGTAAAAGGGAAAAAATTGCAAAAACGGGAAAAGATCTAATTATTCAAGTAGAGAATTAATCACAAGGCAAAAAGGAAAGATTTTAAAAGAGAAATTTGTTTTTTTTTTGGAATGAAATTGTAGAAAGAAGAGGGAAACAAAAGGAAATAAACGTAAAAAATTAGAAGGGTGATTGAAAGATGGATTGAGAATTTTTTTTTCACATGTTTAGTTCATGATAGTACCAAGTAATTGATACACCAATTCACTGCTCAAGATTATATATATATATATATATATATATATATACAAGAAAAAGAAAAAACAAAAAAAAAACAAATTAGAAAAAAAAACTAACACGAATCAGAAATTAAATAAATAATAAAATTTAATCGTTACCTCCCCGGCAACGGCGCCAAAAACTTGATCGTCGCTTTCCTAAGAACTAGAAAAGCGCGATATTTAAATTAAATTCTGCAAGCGCACAGTTGTGTAGCATATAGGTCGAACACAGGGAGGCAAATTAAATCAAATTATTTAAATAATTTCTTGGGCGAGTTAGACAAAATTTGGAGGTTGATTTTGAAAACAATAAAAATTGAAATTGCGATCCGATTTAGAACAAATCTAATTGAGCCGACGATCAAATCACAATTATCAATTGGAAATTAAAATGCAAAACAGAAATAAAATGCAGAAATTAAAATTGTAGAAAAAGAAGAACAACAAAAAGTAAATTAGGATTGTCGTTGAAACTAATCAAACGACTAATCACTAATAAAAAATTGTAAAATACAATTGGTGTTCTTCCAAAACTAATGATGAAGACAACACTGATTGCTAAGAAAAAGAAAAATGTAGAAAAATAAAAGAGAATTAGAAACTTTATTAATGCAGAGGAAGAGAAAATAGGATGGTGGCTACAAGGGTATTTATAGGTGATAACCAAACCCTAACCCTAATACAATGACAAATGGGCCTTAGGGAATTCACAAAAGAGTTTACAATGAGAATTACAAACGGGCCTTAATGAAATCTAGTAAATTTGGGCCTTTCCTCTTTTCCTCTTGCTCCTTTGATAATTCTTCATTGATTTGTGATATATATGGCCTTTCTACTGGTTATTTTCTTGTCCAAAAAGTAACTGGATGTGAGATCTTCATCAGCAAGTCTTCAAATGTAAATATGCAGCAATTTGATCTCTATTTTCCATTTTTCTGACTGTATCGGCATATCTGTAAAAATGACAAAACAATACCCAAGTAATATTTATTTATATACAAAAGATAAGATATAAGAGCATTTTATAAACACATTTCTATGTTAATCACTTACTACAGTTATCCAACACAAGCTACCGAAGCAGAATCGAACTTAAAGCCACATCTTTCCAATGTCGATATTGAAATAGATAAAAAGGACATTGAAGAGTTAAATCAAGCCCCTTCACTTGATAGCATGACCGTTGTTAGCATTCTTTATAATGATACGACATGGGTTGATGTAATGCAAGTAAATGATGCTCCCTTAAATTATGATTTTGGAGACGAAGACAATGCTCCTGAAGATAGTGATGATCAGGAGCTAGACTTCGAGATACCGGTAGATGATGATTTCTGCAATGCACAAATGTTGGCTAGATCCATAATTGCTAATTTGCAATTCAACAACAAAATTTTCTCATCATCTTGTGTTCAAAATGGTTTCAAAGTCGGTATGTTGTTTGAGAGCAAACGTAAATTCATTCAACAACTAAGTGAATGGTCATTTTTACATGTAGTTTTGTTTAAGCCGATCCGGTCTAATATAAAGAAATACACTGCTATTTGCAACATAGATCCCGACTGCTCATGGATAATACATGCCATAGATTTCAAAAAAGCGCAAATAAGTTGTTGGATCATTAAAAAAAATCCCAGCATAGTTGCGTAAATCCAACAGTGAACTCCAATCACAAGCAAGCGACGTCCAAGTTTTTGATTTCGAAGATCATGCCATTTGTGAAAACGGATTTGAGTATTACTGTTAGAACTGTGCAAGTGTTAATAGAGGAACAACTATTTATAAAAATTGGTTACATCAAAGCGTGTAGGGCATTAAGTGAAGCAATTGAACGTATATATGGTGGCTGGGCATATTCGTATTCCACCTACGACAATATTTTGATGAAATGATCAAAGCTAATCCGGGAAGTGTTGGGCATGTAGTAACTAAAGAGTGTGGTGTATGTGAAAGAGCATTTTGGGCATTTAGGCCTTGCATTGAAGGATTTGTACATTGTCGACCTTTGCTTTGCACCGACGGCACACATTTATATGGTAAATGCAAAGGTACATTACTAGAGTTGCAGATGCAGTATATGCGAATGATCAACTATACCCTTTGGCTTATGGGAATGTTGATGCCGAGTCAAGCGACAGTCGGGGTTAGATTTTTTCTTGTATGTGAACATTCATTCATAGTATTAGCAATCGATGTATAACTTTTATTTCTAATAGAATGAAAGGAATACTGATAGCCATGGAGACTCATTGGAGATACCCTCACAAACATAGATTTTGCGCAAGGCAATTAAAAGCCAATTATCAAGCTGTTGGATTTAAAGATAAAAGGTTGACATGTTTATTTTATGCAGTAGCATGTGCTTCGGAGGTGGTTGAATATCAAAAGCTTCGTGAGGATATTAAAATAACCAATCTTGAAGCTCACAACTGGATTGAGCGTAGTTTGCGGGGAAAGGAGGAGAGCTGGGCTTTGTGTAAGGATGATGGTAGATGATTTCATGTCATTGTGACAAATGCTTCTGAAAGCTTTAACTGTGTACTTAGAGTTGCACGATCATTGCCTGTCAAAGCATTAGTTGCTCGCACATTTTTTCGGTCGATAGATTATTTTTGTAAACGGAGAGAGTTTGACATGTCAACGATGGTTCAGTTAACCCAAAAATGGGAGGCAAAGATAGCTGAATGGGCAAGTGAAGCAAGACGTTGTCGCCTTGTCCGATATAATAGAAGCAAGTGATGAGTAGTTCAGTATTTTGGCAATGAGTATAGGGTACTAATCGATGTAAACACATGTTCTTGTACATGCAACGTTCCGCTACTGCAACAACTTCCATATGAACATGTAATGACGGCTTGTTCAAATGTAGCAAATTGTGCTAATTGATTTCATCATGATTTTGCTTCAAAGTGGTATGCGGTCCTGAACTACTTCGCAGCTTACAAAATGGAATTTTATCTTGTTCCAAATAAACGTTACTGGAGTGTATTCGAGGAACGGGTTGTTTTGCCACCAATATTGCATAGGGCACCTGGGAGGCCTAGATCAACAAGAACTAAAGGGGCCATGGATGAAATGCGGGCTCCTAAAATGAATAGATGGAGTAAGTGCGGAGTGATTGGTCATAAAAGAAGTCATTGTAATTTGGTAAATTAGGTTTCAGTATTATAGTAAATGTTTGAACGATTACTATTATTGTTACTTGTAGAAGATTTGCTTTCGTTCGTTAGTTGATGGCAATTTGCAATGATCATATATTCATCACCTTCATTCGTACATTCGAGCACTACATGCATTGACTAATACATTTGTTGGATCAAGATTAACCTTAGAGGGGAGGGTGAATAGGGTTTATTCGATTTTAGTGAGATATTAAAAATTAATAACAGCACAGATAATAGCAGAGTAAGTAAATGCAGAAATTAAATAATACATAGAGATACCCAGCTTCGACAAATCTTGCCTACTGCTGCATTCCTAAGGTTTCTACTAGGTATTAACAACAAATCCCGCTTACAAACCCTGTAAACAAGCAAACCCCTCGCTCCTGTCCTAACCCTACGGTCAAAACCTAGACTGGTCTATATCCCCTAGATCTGATTTTCCCCTAGCTACAAACCCATAGCTAGTAAAGCCTAGTTTTTACAGACTTTGGTAAACTGCCACTTTTATAGACAAACTAGAAAACAGTTTGACGACTCCAAAAGTAAAAAAAACAAAAACAATATAAAACAAATACACAAATTAAAACCCCCTTTAACCCAATTAAACTAGGTCGGCCTCCTTGCACTTGGTTAAAACCGTTCTCTCTTCTTTCCTGTAATAAAAATGGAGGCCGAGAAATTTTCAAATTAGGGTTTTAATGTTGCGCGACGCTTAACATATGTGTTGTAATAGTTTTCCTGGTTGATTCAATTGCTTGTTGTTCTCTGATCAACGATTTGGCTTGGCTTCTGATCGAAATCAATTGTGAGTAATACAATTTGATTTCTCTTTATGCTCTTCGATTTTTTGCTTTAAATTTTCGATATCAATCCATGCCTGTGATAATGTGGTGTAGTTTATATAGGGTAAAGAAACCCTAAAAAACATTCTCTGATTTCCTCAAAATGATTTGGCTGATTTGCGTGATTTTCTTATTGAATTTCTTGGCTTCATGATTGTCTCGATTTAAGTTGCTCTGCTCGGCATTGAATTCTTGAATGATATCATTTCTGGAATCATATAAAAACTTGAATAATTCTTTGCCAAAATT